>PVKB01002972.1:0-163447 GCA_004027205.1 Ctenodactylus gundi
GGGGGGGGAAGTACTCTGAACTTAGACATAATGTTTGTAGTAGGCAGAAGCTGTTTAAATTGTACCAAATCAGCAGTGGGTGGTTTCTGGGGTTCCTTACCTGTTGCTCCTGTGTCAGTACAGTGTTAGGGCTGATGGTCTTACACACCAGAGGGAACGTTTCTGTAGTTTTCACATGCTATGACCAACTTTCCTTCTCTTTAGCTCTTTAAAAGCAATAAGTCTAACATCCTCTCTAGTTATACTGAGGGAAGGGGCATTTTATGAATTCCAAGATACTTGGCATATCAAGTATTTCCCTTCAAGTGTCTTAGTTTAAACAATTCTTGTTTCTTTTTATGAAGAACTTACAAAAAGTGTAGTCTTAAGGTTGACGACTTTCAAGTCGCCTGCTATGGGTATCAGCATTATTGGAAAAATTGTTGCAGGAGTGTAATTGTGAGAATATTAGAGATGGCACTAGGAGGCATGTTTTCAAATGTTGGCTCAAAACTTTATTAGCAATGAGGTTAAAAATAAAGTCATTTAACATTTCAAAATCTCTAAAATCTTACTAGTAAAATTGGGATCAAAATACCTATCACCGGGTATTATAATGAGATTCAAAGTTAACACACAGAAAGTACCTTGTACTCTGCCTTGTACAGTGGGTTTCAGTGGGTTCTCTGAAAGAATTTTGAAGAAGCATTCATCTGAAGTCACAGGGATGATATTTAAATTGCCATAATTCCACCAGCTATTGCTACTATTCATTGAGTTTGTGGGGCTTGTACGCAGTAAGTTAATGTTAGAACCAGAACTCTGAGCTTTTCAATGTTTGCATCTAACAAACAATACAGACTTGAGAGATTGGGAGAAAAAAATCCAAAGGTAACCGGAAAGATAAATGGATTAAATAAAATGTTAAAAATTCTTACATTGTGAATTTCACTTTCATAGGTAATTCCTTCCCAATTTTCATACATCCTAACCAACCATTTCTTTGCCTCAAAATTATTAATGACAAAAATTAAAATAGTCCCAGACTGTTTAAAATCATACCATATCAATACAATAAAGCAAAGTTAAAACTATATCACATTGCTGCATTAAATGAACTTAAATCTATACCACATAAATATACTTAAAGTAACAGATATGAAGGCAAATTTGGTTATTTCAGAATTTTTTAACTTTCAAAACTTATTTACTCATATTTCACTGATTACTGACATTCTGCTAGATTTGGTTTATAATTTTATCTGTCTATCCATCGATATATTTGTGCATTTGTATTCTTGATGTTATGTCAATTGCCCATGTTGCATTATTAATTAGAAATTATTCTATTTTGCACACTACTATACTATTATGACTCACTTATTAGGTCACTGATGAAAATTTATCCTAAGAAAACTGATTGATGTAAAGATAACCCTGTGAATGTACAAATATGTACCTTCCAATCTTCAGCTAAGGCATTTGAAATTTAATATTTTTTTTCTTTCCCAAATTTACTAGTCTTTTGAACTACATGCTCGTAGTTATTTTCTAATGTGAACTGGTGGGTAAGGCCAGGTTTAAGAATAACAACAAAGATATAGCAAAATATAGAAAAAAAAACTTTTGGCAAATATCCCATTAAAGCGATTGGTTGAATTCAGAGAAGAGGCATTAAGATTTAACTATTGTGCCCCATTTGAGGAACAGGAAGCTGAGTTAGAGTGGTGACTTAAGTGAAATAAAATGATTTAGATGCAGAAGATTAATACGTTAAGTATTGCATAGTTTCTCTGACTTGGAAAACCCAGAACACAGACATTCTATAGAACCACATGAAGTGATAGCCAGAGTTGGGGGAAGGGATAGGGAGGGGGTGGGACGGTCAAAAATGGGATGGGATTGCAAAGTGGATATGATATATATGTGCACAAAATACCCCAATTCATTGTAAACAATATGTATTACATATGTATATTAATGAAAATAGGGGGTAAAAAATCCTACCATATCTCTTTCTCCTTTTTGGCATTTTCTTCCAAATACTGACTCAACCTACTCTCCTACCCTTACACTTTTTCTTGCTATTCCAAGTTAATTGAAAATTTCATCCTAATCTTTGCTCAAAGTATTCTTGTTTTAGAGTGTTAGGAATTCGATTTCCTCCTTCCTTGTCTGTGGCTAACTCCAAGTTCAACTTTAAGATTTATTCCAGTTTTCTCTTCTTCTGAGAAGCCATTACCCAATCCCCAAGTTTCTCTTCCAAATATCACTTATTAAAATTAAAACTGTGTTTATTTTCCCAGCTGGTGTATGAGTCAGACGAGTTTACTCGTTTTTATAATAACTTAGGAATCTAAGTAAATAATGGTTGAATGAGTAAGTGAGCTTCCTCGGGTCTCATCTCTATTAGATGCACAGAGAAACATGAAGTGACGAGGCAATTTTAATAAAAAGGTCAACGAGTGAGAGAACTTCTGTTCTGCCCTCAGAATGACATAAAGCAAGACACAAAGAATGGCAACATTTTAGATAAAATGACTCCAGGTAGTGTCCTTAAATTTACGACACACTGGAAACTAGGACACCTTGTAACACAGGGTAGTTTATATCTGAAGTATAAGGCAGCTAGAATAACCTGGTACCAGGCACTAATGATATAAGAAAAGCAATATGTTGTGTTTTGCGTAAGTGGTATTCCCCCAGATCCTCATTTATTTGCATGTTGTGGGGTATGTATGGAACCGTGAGCTGTTAAGACACAAAGACTGGTCAGAAAAGAAAGAAAACCAGGACGTAACGAGAACAGGTGGAACATCCGGGCTTGACACAGAAAGGGGGGATATTGAGATCTAATCTGGAAGGGGCAGGGTACTGGGACATGACCTGGCAAGATCTGTGCTAACTCCACCCCTCCTTGCCCACGTGCCTTCCTGTCCTCCATGCTGTGAACAGCTTTCTTCAGCTGGGCCTGTCATGTGCCTCTACCACTGCCAGCCCCTGTGAATGAAACTGTGAGGTAAAATAATTGTTTTCTCTTGTATGTTGTAGGTGTCAGGTGTTCTTTCCCAGCAATGAAAAAGTAACCAAGACAGCCTGGTACCTGGCACTGATGGAGTAGGAAAAGCAAAAAGCTTGGAAATTCTGTAAAGCACTGGCAGAACGAGAGAGAAACGAGGAAACGCGACTGAAAGCAACCAGAACTGGGCTCTTGCTGTCGCAGGAAGTGGCACAGAACTGGGATAGCTGGTTATTTTTTTTTTTTAATATAGAAATCGGGTCCGCAACCTGCTCCTTCTTCACAGTAAGCAAAACACTGCATCTTTTGTGGTTGACATCAGAATAAATTTCATCCTCCAGCTTAACATTTTGGTAGCAGACACTGACAACATAGATCCCAAATTGTCCCTATGAGAAGTGAGAGAAACAGATGGGAGGAGAAAAAGCAGAGTGGAGATACTTGTCACTTCTCCTTGCTAGGAAACGACAGAAATTAATTGCCTCTTCATCTGTGTTTTCACTGCAGGCTGTTTGTACCTCATCATGCCTACCATTTGCAATTATTCCTGATTCTTCTTGCATATGTCCTCCTCCTAGTCACCCACACCTAGCATCAGAAGGTAGCTGACACTTTCTGGAGAAGGAGGTCCTATACTCCATCACTGTGTCTGTCTGAGGCCTTGCGTATATCTATCTATCTATCCGTGGACGAGGAAACGAGGAAATGACGCAGAGATAAACTGCTACATTAGGAAGACATTGGTTACTGAGAAGTGTGGGGAGGGAAGCTCAGGATTGGAAGAATTAGAATGGGAAAAAAATGGAGGTTGAGATTTACAAAGAAAAAGGAGACGTTCAACCTGTGATGAGACCTGGCTTCAAATTCATGTGCATTTTCTGCAATTATTGCTAAAACTTTTATAATCTGGTGCTTCATTTTGTAGCAAAGTAGTTAGGGCCAACTTTTCAATTTATTCTGCTGCTAAATAATTAATCTGTCCCTTAGGCTCTTTAGTAAACTGATCAGCTGCAGCTTTACTACTGGACGAAATAGCTCTGAGATGGGTCCTGTCACTCACCAACTCAGGTGCCATTTTTCTTTGAGAAATCGTGCCTTTTAATCTGAGTCACATAATTGCTTTTTAATAAAGAGGCAAGTTGTTATAATTTGAAAGCATTTTAAATATCTTACCTACTCTACTTAAACGAGTCCGTTTGCTATGATTTATAGGTCCGCACTGAGATTTATTTTTCACATTTTGGTGGGAATTTAGAGGACGCCATGTGTTTTACATCTTTGTCTCATGAAAATGAAAAATTGCTTGTAGAAAATCACATGGAATAGAATGAAACTTAAAATCTAGTGGGATTCTGTTATCTAAGGGCAAACAACTCTACATTTTACCCAAGAGTCTTCATAATACAGAAGCTACTCTCACTCCCATTTCACTCTGACAAGTTGTTACTTAACCACTCAACAAACAGAGCTAATAAGCCATGCTTGAGGACTCACTGTGAAGTCGTGGATAAGGGACTTGGATAATGTGACTTGGTACTTTGCCTCCAAAAGAGGTGGACAAGCAGAGTCTCTTGATTTATTCTACAACTCTGGGAAACTAAAGTGCTCATTGTCCTAGGGTACTCCTGCTTCCTGCCTGGTAGACTCAGCTCTTGAAACCAGTACATTGAAATACAAATTAAGAAATTAAAGTGTAAGCAAATCTATGGTAGAATAATTAAATAAGACTACTGATAATTTAGTACATAACGATGGAGACCAGTAATTTGTACAGAATTATTATTAGTGCAAATTTAGCCCTGAGTTTCCTAGCAGCCAAAGTAAAAAGGAAACCCAGATGGCTATATAGCCATTCAGAAAATATGAATATCCATGTTTAAAATTAAAAAATGAATCTATTAAACTTTTTCTTCAAAATTAAATTTTTTGGTAGCAATATCACATTTGAGTTTAGTCTTAACCTAGGAAACAAAATACCATAAGAGTAGGCACTGGGCGAGGGTTTTTATGTACTTGTCGCTCTGCTGTGAAAGCAGCCACCTGCCATCTGTGATGAGAGCACACAGAACACGTTGGCATGGCACAAAAAGAAAAGAAATCTGCTTGGGCGGGGCAATTCGGCAGGAAAGAGTACCTTACTCCAGTCATCATGAGTTTTAAAAGTTTATAATCAATAATTTGACCCCAGGGTCCTCAACTTGATCATTATTTGTTAGCTAAATTATTTAAGCATTGAAAGTCAATATTTTAAAGAAGAGGAGTGTAGCTTTCCAATTGTCACAACCTGGGGTGGGGAGAGGGCATCTCTGACACTGACCTCTAGGTGGTTTGCTTTGTCTAAGTTGACTTACTGTATAAGGTCAAGTTAACATAGGTGCTTTGAACTTAGGTTTACAGTTTCTGAGGCTGCAAAGCTCTGACCATCATACAACGGGAAATGAAAATCAGCTTTCAGCATCTCTAGGTGTAAGTAAGTCATGTTAGTTAGTAGCCATTTGTTATGCACAGATCAAAGCACTTCACAAAACATCTAGAATACAAAAAAGATGTAACTCATTCTGCAACGAGGTTGGAGACATAAAATTTAAAAAAAGAAATAAAGGAAATAATGATATTTTTAAAATACAGAAGTATCTGTAAGACTTAAGATTTTTTCCCATTCTATTATTCTCTCTTTTGTTTTCTTTTCCTTTTTAAAAATATTATTTTTTTTTCTGGGACGGAGGTAACAGTGAATTACCTGTCCTGGTCTCAAACTCCTGGGCTCAAGTGATCGGATCAATCCACAGTTACTCTGCCAATGACCTATGTCCCCACTCCCTTCTGTTTTTTTCTTTTTCTTTCTTTCTTTCTTTTTTTTTTGAGCTAGTGTCTGTCTTATTTGTCCAGAGAGGACCTGAACCTGTGATATTATTATTGCCTCAATCTTTCGTAGATCTGGGATTACAGGATGCACCCATGTACCTGGATTCTATTATTTGTAGACACTCCTTCCACAGGGTTAGTCTGTCAACAAGTCACCTCCTCAGAATTCTACAGCATCTCCTGTCAGATTATCAAGCCACTTGGCCTTGAAAAGTCTGCTCAGTTATTCATTCAATTCATTCATTCATCAATTACAATTTTCTGAGCAACTATGTGACAGTGAGTGGGGTACAATGATAAGCAATAGATGATCCTTCTTTTTAGGAAATTAAAGTGACAATTGAGGAAATCTTGATTCTTAAGGAAGTAATAGCCGCCATCATAAATGGCAGATAGCATAAGGACCTATTGATGTAGGCAGGTGGATAGAATGACTCTGGAGAGTGTAGGGCACACACACACACACACACACACACACACACACACACACACACACACAAATGCCTCAGCTTTGCTATAGCTTGCATTCTATAGGACACAGCACAGTGATAGGCATAACCAAAAATATATCAAATGTATATGTTGATTAGACTTCAAATTAACTGGTGAGAAAGGTTTCCCCTTGTTAATATGTTCCTCTGATAAATGATATAATTGTGCCATATTAGTATATGATTATTGATATTTATAGCAAAAGAGCAGTAGCAGAATGAGGTGGTAGTTCAATATATTGGTGGTGTTCTAAGTGAAAATAACATACAGGTGATGATAAGAATATATGGTGAACATATAAATGTTAAAAAAAAAACTTATAAGAGTAAAACACCTATCCAAGAGCAATGGGACAGTGTGCTTGGGGTGAGGGTGAGTGTCTGGAGGAGGATTAATGGCAATGTGGCTTTCACCATAATTGTTTTTTTTTTTTTTAATAAGTATTCACTCATTGATCCACTGTGTATGGAAATTTCTGTCAAAAATATTGCCATGTGTCCTCCTCTCCCTTATTGACTAGACCTGTCACCATACTGTTTCTGGCTCTCGCCCAAAGTCAAAATGAAAAGTTTCGAATGGATTCAGGATATACTGAGGACACAACTAAGGATGCTCATGACAGAGGGCTTCCAGAACTGCAGAAGGTGGCGAGAACGGTGGGATCAGTGTGTTGGAAGTGAGGGGAAAGACTTTGAGAGTGATTAATGGCAATGTGGGTTTTGGAATAATTTTAAAAATTTTCTCACCATCCTGCTCAATCACACTGTAGTTCTTGCAAGTGCAGACTGAGAAGCAGGAGTGCAGAGATTAGCACTTGAGCTCCGTCACTTGAGTACACTCTTAGCCTCTTTGAGCATCAGTTTTCTCATCTATAAATATGAGTATAGTATTTGAATCATCAACTGAAATGACCCTCATGTATTAGGGTTTTTTTCTTTTTTCTTTTTTTTCTTTTTTCTTTTTTTGCTGTTGCAAGAAATTGCTACAAACTTCGTGGCTTACCACTATAAAATTTATCTTTAACCTCCGAGAGTTAGAATTCTGAAGTAGGTTTCTCTGGAATGCAATAAAGGAGGTGACAGGGCTGGGTTCCATCCATAAGTCCCTTGGATTATGTGAGGGAAGTAGGAAACGGATTTATTATCTGAGTTGCTGGGTAAAGACTGCTTAACTAGTTTGCAAATGTGGCCAAATACAGAAATACAAAAAAATCCTTAATAGGGTGGCCAATCACCAGCTTTGTTGTTCTACTAAGTTCCTGGTTCTTTCCCCCTTAAGAGTGCTTGCCAGCTCTATTTTCATGAGCTTTGCTTGTCCAGGCATGGCTGGAGAACAAAGGATGGAGGGGTACTTGTTTGCTGTGTGAATATCCTCCTGTCAGACAAAGGCGACATCTGGAATAAACTGTAACCTTTGTGGTGCCACCCAGCCGATTGGGAACCAAGGAGGGACTTGTGCACTGGGGTATAACGCTGTATTGCATCTGCCTTGAGAGTGTCTGCACGGCAAATAACACTTATAAGACTGATATCAAAGCCTCACTTTCCTAGTCTCTGTGTCTTTTGGAAATTTGGGCCGGTGGCCTTGTTGCTCACAGATTCCTTGGCTGGTAACCCCTTCCTACCTGTTTAAACTCAGCAGTATGATATTTTTTATTTCTTTCGATTTCTGTTCCTATCCTTGTGTGTTCTCTCTGTGACTCTAACTTTAGTTCCTTTCTTTTATAAAGACCTTGTAGATTACCAGGAACTTACCTAGAGGGTTGAAAATAATATTGCTATTGCAATATCTTTACCTTAATCATATCTGTGAAGTTTCTTTTTCCCAATAAAGTACTACACTAAGAGCCTCCAGGTATTTGACCATAAATGCTATTTTTGGTATGAAGGGTGAGTCTTGTCATTATTCCACCACTCCAGGTACTTTTTAAAGTCGACTATTATTATTATTATTATTAGTATTAGTATTAGTGTTATTTTGTGAGCATATTCACATTGTCTATCAAGCTTCTCTAAAGTTTAAATAAAGTTACATAAATTTTATATGATTGGCCATGTTATATCACGGAGAAACTGAAAACTAGGTTTTACCGACAGAGCCCCTGATAATTTTCCCAGTGGCTGTCATAACTCCTTCTTTGACTTTCTGCTGAGGTCAGTGGACCATTGGTTTCTATCAGCTGTAGAAACTGACTGAGTCTTCACTATGGCCCCAAAGACATTGCAGCAATTTTAATAATCTCCTGTTTGTATGATTATTTCTTAATGAAGCCTTTTCTGGGATTATTTAGTCTTAGACAGATGTAACACTTCATGAGAAAATAACTTGGTGCTATGTGAAATCTTTTATATAATTTATGTTTCATCCAAAAGAGTTTCTCCGGTGGTTCCAAAATTTCCTCAAGAAGCTGAGAATTCTTTTCCAGGACAGATGAGCATCACAGGAAATGAGAAGCGACTTCGGTCAGTTATCAAGCGTGGCTGCTTCCTAGAAAGCCTGTTCAGGAAAGAAGGTCAAGGTCCGAAAAAGCGGCCTAATCCTTGGGCCTTCTTTTTTTTTTTTTCCCCCCTACCTGCCACAATTACCACTTATTTCAAGATGTAGCTCAAAACTAGCCATCCCCTAAAAGCTTTCTCATTTTGCTTTGCCAAGCTTTAATATCTGTCTTTGTGCTTCCTCACATTTAGGATATACGCACATACACACAGCATGCACACACACACACAACATTCATTTATCTTCATCTTCCCCTCAAGCAATTTGTGTCTTGTTTTGTTTGTTTGCCTGCTAACCTCAAACATAAATTACCAATCCTCCCATATCCCCCATAGAGTAACTAGCACTGTGCTGTACACTTAATAAATGCTTGCAAATGACAAAATGAATTCCTTGCTTTGGTTAAAGAGGAGTTCAGCACGGAAATGAGCCGCTATGTTTATATGCAGTTTCCAATGGTTCATTTTCTTGTCAGACGCCCCCCGGTTATGAACACCGAGGAGGCACCAACAATGTTAAGGGACGATTTTATTGGAGAACAGTTGGAGGATTAGAACAACCTCCAGAGCTTTGGAAGCCTCACATGTTGTGTTCCCACTTCTATTTCGTTGTCTCAAGACCAGAAAAAATGGGGACGAAAGACAGCAAGAGCTGCAGGCTTCCACATGTGGAGCAACCCCCCAAGCCCTTGCAGCGATCAGTGAGAGGAAGAAAGGAGCATAATTATTACAGAACTTCTTTTTCAGCTTTGTTAATTCTCATTGGGCGGCGATTTTGCATATGAGCTCTTAACCTCACCAAATGTATTGTTAAATGCATCATGTATTTAATCAGTTTTAGGTAATCCTCCTTCTTGGATTTTATAAAATAACAACAACAACAATAACAAAAACCCTCTGGATGATGCATGCTCTCAAACCCAAAGTACCAAAACAGTGGAATTCTGTATAGCTAGTACACTTCATACTATTTTTTAAAAAATTGAGACTGGGAGAAACAAAATATATTTTTGCGGGCATGGATGGCATTCCACTCATGGCATGTAGAGAAAGTCAGGCAAGATGATATATGAGAACTACACTAGGTTACTTGTAGGACAATCATTGCTCCCCTCAAAGTTGAGTCTTTTATTAATATCACCGAGCTGGGCTTTCTGAAGATGGAGGAAGACTCTCAAGTGAGAACATAGGAGCTCTGGAGGTGACGGCCACTGTCCCATTCCTCCATCTCAATCCAATTCACACTTTTATGATTGGCTTCCTTTTTGACCCAGGCGTGTTAATTATATCCAGCTATAGGCAAATTGCTCTTCCAAATTGGCAACACTGAACTCTCAAGCTTCTCGGTTTTTCTTTCCCTGGGTAAGACCTTTGGAGCATACATTTTCTTGCTTCTTGTTTGTGAACTAATCCCCAGTTATGGATATTTTACAGGGTTCAAGGGACTCACAAAGTAACTCTGGTTTTGAATGCACTATTTCTTTTCATCTGAACAAAGGAGAATCTGCTTAGAGGTGCAGCACGTGGCCATTCCTAACCCCCTAGTTTCTAGATACTGTGTACTGTGGCTTGAAGATCTAAGTAGCAACCAACTAGGTTGTGTTGCGACTTCAGGGGGCTATCGGGGGCTTTCTTTTGTAGTCCCAGAAGTTCCAGGACTTCCCCAGGACAACTGCCTTCGAGCACTAGGTATGATTCCTCTCTGGAGCTCCTTGCTCTGTCCAAGGGTTATTGCTGTGGTTCCCTTCTCAGGGGAATTTTATTGACAACATACAACCCCTTGAACGAGTTTTACTGCAAGAAAATATTTTCAGTTCTTCTTTCTCCTTTTCACCTTTCAAAGACAAAATAGAAACACTGTTTCCACCTATCAGCCCAAGAGGCCCCACCTCACACACTCGCAGTGAGGATGGGAATTAAGCACACAGGAGTGGGGGTGCGCATAGAATCAGAAGGCCCGGGTCAGGGTTTCCGCACAGCTGTTAATCAGCTGTACAACCTTGGGAAGGTATTTACTATCTCTAAACTGTGGCTTTATCAGTTAAGAGGAATTAGTAATGCTTCCTGCTTTGCCTACTTCACAGAGCTGGTGCGAAGCTAGATTAAGATCACAAGGGGAATAGACTTTACAAACGGAAGAGCGTAATATAACCAATTAGTTCCTACCAACAGGTTGCGTTAATTACCTAATTAATTGCCTATAAATGCACACTGTGTGGAAACTTACACTCTGTCACTGAGTAGATAAGACCTTGTTTCTGCTGGGTGAAGATGTGTGCATTTGATCCTTCGATGAAAACGAGCAGGAAAATCACATTTATTCTATAATGAGTTGTCATCAAGGTTCCTGTCCTATCTGTACTGGTAACTGCATCTGTATCCGTTTAAAAAAAAATGACATATTTCATCTAATCCTCTAAAAAATCGGATTTACTCTCTTTTTATGAGAAGAAAATTGAGGGAGAGAGAAATGAAATGTTATTTAAGGCAGTGCTTTCCAAAGGATTTCCCTGAAATCCTTGTTCTGAGACACCACTCTACAGCTTAGACAGTGAATGTTTCCCAGAGGCACAAGTGTTGAGCTTGTCTCTGCATCCCATGGCATTACCGTGAGGTGGCAGATCCTTCAAGAAGTGGGACCAAGAGGTATAAGTTATGCTGCTGGAACTTATCTGCTCTCTCTTTCCTGGCTCCCATGGGGTGAACCGCTTCATTTGCAATATGGTTCATCACTTCCCCAGTACCACCTCCCACACTGCTTATATCCAGGCTCAAAGGCAATAGGCCAAGTGAAAATGGACAGAAATCCTGGGCCCAAATAAACATCTCCTCCTTATAAGCTGAGTGTCTCTGTGGTGGAAAGTTTACTAGCAGGCTATTTTTAATAAAAAGAGGCCGATGGTCCAAAACATCAAGATACCCTGCATTCCTCTTTCCTTCAACAGATTTGTAGCTATAGCAGTACCCTATGGGTACAACCTATGCAAGAGTTCCTCCCGTGAAGAAATCTGTGTAACTTTGTTCCATCTAGAGTCCTTTAAACTTATTAGATTTTGAGACATCATCTTTCAATTACACGAATTCAAATATTATAGACATAGGATCAATCCTACAGAAAACATTTTGCCAAACAGAGGTCTAAGTTCAAAATTGAAGTTACTATATAGGAATGCTGTGAAAAGAATGAACATCTTTATTTTCTTAAAAATTATGCTATATTGGGTTGGAGATGTAGCTAGTGGAAGAGTATTTACCTAGTAGTTTCAGTCCCTCAGTATCGTGGGGAGGCGGGGGAAGCCATATGTCTATATATAATTATGAATATATAACCCAAATAAACAGAACAGACAAGAAGGGATGTCATAAAATTTTATTATTCTACATTTACTGCTAATTAGTACAATGAATTTTTCAACTTTTTAATTTGTTGTCATAGTACACGTAAACTTTTGTCATTATCATTGTCATTATATGCATATAGGGGCACAGAGGAATAGCTCAGTGATTAAAGCTCTTGTTGAGTGCTAATTCAACGTTTCAGCATCACATCAACTGGGTGTGGTGGCACATTCCTGTAATCCCAGAATTTACTGAGGCAGAAGCCATGGGTTCGAAGCCAGGCTGGACTACATAGTGAGTTCAGAAACAGGCTGGACTACAGAGTAAGGCCCTGTCCCAAAACAAAATCAACACACATATAAACCTTACCATTTTTAAGTGTATAGTTTGATGGATCAAGGACATTCATGCTGCTGCACGACCATCACCACCATCCCTCCTTACAGCTCTTTCTTCTTTCTTCTTTAACCGAATTCCATAGTCTTCTGAATTTTTTACCCAACATTTTATCAAAATCATTTTTCCACTTTGCAATTTTTATGACCGTCATAGCTAGTGATTATGATATTATTTTACCACATTACAGTCATGAATCTGCCTGTTATTGGACATTATATTACTTCCACTTTCTCTTTCATAAATATCTTGGTGTACATGGAGTTTTCCTATTTTAGATTTTTTTCTTAGAATGACAATGACTATAGATCAAAGACTGTAAACATTTCGGGGGCTGGAGGAATGGCATAGTGGTTAAAGCACTTGCCTTGCAAGTACAAGTCCTTGAATTTGATTCCCCAGCACTACTTAAGCTGGGCAGGCCTGTAATCTCAGCACCAGAGAGGCTGAGGCCGGAGGATTGCTGTGAGTCCAAGGCCAGCCAGGACTACACAGTGAGTTCAGGATCAGCTGGAGCTACAGTGTGAGACCTTGCCTCAAAATACATAAAATAAACAAAGGGATACAATCATTTTAGTGACATTTAATGTAAGCAGCCAATTCTTTTCTAAAAGTAACAGAAAATTTATGCCTCATCTATTGATTGGTTGTTTGACTCTTTGAAACAAAGAGAAACTTAGACTTAGTAAATATCCAAAACCTACCAGGCACTTAGCTAGAAGGAATGACTCAAATGACTTCAGTCCCTAGGACTTCTAAAGACAAAGGGAGACTGACTGACTTGTCCAAAATGTTTAGTCAGAATTCATTTTTCTGGTTTGTTGATTCTTTTTGAGAATTTTCTTCTTTGAACTCTACTTCTCAGTCATGCATGTGCCAGCGGAGCAAATTACGTAGACTCTTATCTTGTTTTCTCATTTGCCAAATGAGTCATTGTGTATCTTGATGCCTTAATGAGACATTGTGTTTAGACAGTGCCTAGGACATAATGAGCGCTCTCTAAACATTCCTGTTACTATGTTCATGGTAAAGTCCTCTCTCAATTGTCCCATGCAAGGAGCTAAGAACTGCCACGTTATTCCTCAGTCTCTAATGAAGATTTTGGGTGTTTAAACAAACAAATTATTGCATCTTTCGTGAGCTTCATTTTTCTTTCAACAATAGAACAGATAAATTAAGATGTGAATGGTAGCTTCTGTTTGCTTGTTCTTACTTCAGCAAATCTCTGCTGCTATATTTTAAAAAGGTCTGTTACGTTTCTAAACAGAAAAACATGTCTTTCATTTTTGGGTTGTGATGAGGAAACTTTCTTAAGTCAAGAAGGAGGGTAGGAGGGAGGGTAGGGAAGGGGGAGGGACAAAAGGAGAGTGGGAAAGTCCTTGTCATCTTGACAAGATACATATGTGCACAAAATGCTCAACTTCATTGTAAACCTTAAATCTTGCACTAATACATATCAGTAAAATTGGGGAAAAATAAAAACATGATTTCATATTATGTTGAAAAAAAAAAGGAGGAATGGTGACAGTGAGCTCAAAGTTACAGGTTAATAATCCCCTTAAGGAAGGAGGAACTGAACCACGCTGAACTGAACTGAAATGCTGGGCTGCGAAGTGTGTTCACCAGCAAGCAACAGACGGAAAATTTGGTTCAATCAAGGCTATGTTCTTATCAGCTTTTATAGAACTCTTTTCCTTTCTGATGCGTGTGTATAATATACACGTGTATATATCGGCTGTGTATTTATTTTCATTCATATTTCTAGGCTCTGTCCAAAGCTCTATCATTAACAGCATGCATTTGACTAGAGGGACTTGTAAGAAACTCAATTCCGTGAATACTCTGACACACTCAATGTCTACTGGAAGTCTAAAGATGTCTGAGTGATAGCTGTCGATCAAACATCCAAACATTGTATATATGAGATCAAAATCCTGACCAAAAGTTATGCCTGCGAGATTGTAATATTTCACACACACACACGCGCGCACGCACGCAAAGACAAGGATGCACTCTGCAGTCTCAGCACCCAAACAAGTCAGGGGGGCACTTGGTGAGGCCGCTTCAAGCGCCAGCGGAGGGAGCGGAGTGTCAGATACTTCACCCTCATAGCAGGGCACCTTTTTCTCCAGATCCTGTACTGCTGTAGTCTTTGCCATGGCGAAGCTGTTCTGTAGTAAGGTGACTTTGCCTTAAACAGCTCCGAGATATTAAATTAACATCAAAACCCCGTCCCCGGCGGTCCCGTGCCGAAGGAAACAAGCCCGGCGTAGAGGCCGGAAGGCTGGCCAGCGAGTCCGTGACGCGGGAAGTCGGTTCCAATCACCAACCCGCAATGACAAACAAACCCGACAGGAGACCAGCCAGCTGCGCGCCCTGCAAAGTTTCCCAACGTGTACTTGGTTGCACGTTTCGTTTCTGACATGAACCAAAAATAACCAAGTCTTCCTATGGGCGAAGCGGGGTGCTGGGCCGTCTTGTTCGTAAGGAACGGGGGGCTTTCCGGCAGATCGCTCTTTCCTTAGGAGCCGTTCCGACTCGCGTTTCTTCCTGCCCCCCCACCCCCCGCCCCCGGGCCCACGCGGGTCCCCCGCGCGGGGCCATTCCCGGGAAGCGTCTCCGCGGGCGGCGGCGCCCCCTCTGCGCTCCACCTCCGGGCTCCGGCCACCGTGCTTACCAAACTCGCATTCCCCAAACTCCGGTTGCCTCCGCGACCGCGCAGCGAGCCGAGCCGGGCCCCGGCCGCCGCGGGCGCGGGGCGCCGGGCGAACAAAGGCGGCGCGGGCGCAGGCGGGCGCGCGGTCCCCGGCGCGGCCGCAGCCGCGGGGCGACGTCACCGCAGGCTCCGCCCCCGTCCCTCCCCGAGCAAAGTAACTCCCGACTACCGCGGCCGCCGCGCCGGGCATGGAGAGCCGCCGCCGCGGCCGGCCGGCGACGCGCGCGCCGCGGTCCCCCCCGAGGTAGCCGCGCGGACGGCAGGGACAGCGACCCGCACGCCGCCCGCGGCCCGGAGCGCGGCCCCGCGGCCCTCCCGCCGGCTCCGCGCCGGGCGGCTGGAAACTTCTCCCAAAGTCGCCATGGATCCGGCGGCGGCGCTGCCTGCGCTCGTGGCGCTCCTGCTGCTGTCCCCGGGGCCGCTGCTCGCGCCGGCGCGGGGCCAGTTCTCCGCAGGTGAGCGGCCGGGGCGCGGGGCGCGGGGCCGGCGGCGCGCCGGGGACCTCGGGGAGGAGGGGGAGGCACCGGCCGGGCGGAGCGGCCGAGTCCGCGCCCGGGGACGCGGGCGCCGCGCCGGCGCCCCCGACGCAGGTAACTGCCCCTTGGCGACCCCATTGTTCCCGGCGCGGCGCCCTGGGGCGCGCGCTGCCCCGCGGGGCCCCAGCGAGCGGGGAAGGGTGGTTTCGGGGCGAAGCGGGGGGCCCCGGAGGCCCGCGCCGCTGGCGCTGGGTTCGCGGGGAAGAGAGGGAAAAAGTAGGCAGGACTCTAGGGCAGACTCCTCCGCTGTCGGCCGGGCGGGCTTGTGGCCGCCTGCCACCGGACTGTTCAAAACATTCCCCGGGAAGCCATTGTCGGAAACGTGGAGACGCCAAGGGGCCGACCTCGGCGCGCGCGGCCGGGTGGGTTTTGTCCCGGGAGCAGTCCCCCAGACTGTGACTGTGCGAGTGCTCGCCGGTCCCTGCCCCAGCGCCGGGGTCACGCTGGCTTTGCCGTCCGGCTCGAAGCGCTGTTTGGAGTGTGCTCGTGTGTGTGTTGGCAGCCTGAAGATGTTCGGGAACGCGATCCCGAGGATCCAGGCAGAGCCGCCCTGGGCAGCGGGGTTCGGGCGCCCCGCCCGGAAGCCCGACCCGCGGTGGGTGCCCGTGCCCCCTGCAGCCGCCTAGCTGGCCCGGGGACCGAGCGCCCGAGGAGAGGGGCGGTGCAGTTTTACATGTTAGCCCTGAGTTGTGCGTGAGCCACTCAGAGAAGCCCTTGAGCCCGGACTCTGCCCGGACGCGTCCTCTGCCCCCTCCGTCCTGCTGTCCTACCTGTGTAGGTTGGTGGCTGCTGTCGCTCTGTTCTCTGGGGGCTGTGAAATTTCACCAGGTGGACGCTGGGGAGCGGGCTCCCGGCGCTCGCCTGCCTCCCGCCTATGCCGACAACTTTTCTGGCCAACCCACTCGGCTCAGCTTGGCCGGCGGGCGCATCTGCCGCCTAGCAGGATTCTCCGTGCAGATGGGAACGCAGAGGTGGCCGGGCGGTGACGGAGAAGACGGAAGAGCGACAGCCGCGCGCCTAGCTGGTCCCGCAGGATGCGGAGAGAGAATTTACTTTGTATCTGACAGTTTGACTCCTTGTTGAGTCTGCCCGGTTTCCTGGAATTAAACTCCCAGCGTTGTTTTCCGAAGGAGCAAACGTTTATTTGCCTTCTGATTACCCATCCCCCTCTTAGAACTCTAGAAAAGGAGGTAGACCACAGATTCAGGTGGCAAGGTGTGTCATCCACCCCGGGCGAAATTCGGACAGGGCAGTGTGCGCAGGCATGTGTCCAGGTGATGTGCACAGAGGACTGCAATTCTATGCTATGAGGGGTCCGGTGGTTCAGTTTAATTCTCTTTGGTTTAAACGTTACAGCATGCGTCTCTGACATACAATGTCTGGTAGTATTGGGAGCACGCTTGACGTAATTCATTGTATGCAGGCTGGTTGGAGGGAGTATTGATCTCTGCAGTGTTCGTCATTGCGTGGAGCGCCTACACTTGAAAAGACGTGTAGTTTGTTAATGGAAAGTTTGAACTCCCAGCTGTGTGATGAAACTTACGTGTATTCAGGACTTGCAGCTCCTAATGTCTCAATAGCTGATGGATACATTTTCAATAGTAAAGAAACTTCTTGAAAATCTTTTAAAATGTTATTCACCTCTTAACAAACAAGTACATATTAAACTTCTTCCAGTACAGTGTGCAGGTGCAGAGTTTAGATAAGTCAAATGAACAATTGTGTTGTTAGATACGCAGTTCTAGGTGAGTTATGTATGTCTGACTTTTTTGTGACAGAGCATAACATTATTTTGTTTTGTTTAATAGAATATGAAGTTCTAATAAATGCAGTTCTCATATGATTCTATCAAAAATTTGCCTTTCATTTTATTAGCTATACGCACAAAATGGATGTTGTTTATTTTCAATGGCAAGTCACATTGTGACTTTCATTCTCCATTATGTTCGTTTTGTAAATATTTCCTTCATTTGCTCTTCTGTTAAAACACTCAGTGATAGATTTGTTGCTAAGATATAAATCAGAGCTGTACTAGAGATGGAGGTGTATTATTTTCTTGCTGTTTTTCTTCCATTTTTAACTTTTACAGAAATTTTAATAAATATGCTATCAAAATCTGAAACATCTTATTCTGAAATTTGAAATGACCTATTTATTTCATTGTCTTTTAAATTACCCTTGTTCAGGCCATTACACATTTTTTTCCACACTATGGTAGAGTTCCTGATGTAGAAACCTTAAAATTTATTTTTGGAAAGAGGATTGTTGTGTCTTTGTTACATCATATGCATATTCTTTCAGCTTTATTTAAATCACAAATCTTCAGAGTGTTTTCAGAATGATGAGTCTCTTTCAAGCCAAAACTTTCTATAAATCTCCACATAAATTCTTTCAGCTTGGCTTATCTCTTGAAGTAACAGGCTTCATATTAATATTGTATCTGGGAAAACTCAGATGTAGAAATCCAAAGAGGTATTATAAAGAGGTGCTACATTCCTGGTGTTACGTAGCTGTCACTTCTTAATATTGACACGAAGGAAAGTTTTCTGGAGAAAGATCAGATGCCTGACAAAACCAGTCATGGCTGAGGTGACTTGGGAACTCAGCTGTCTCATCCATAGAATGGGGATAATAATATGTATCCTGGCCTTCGTACATAGTTTTTATGAGGATCAAGTGAGGTATAAACTGCAACTCTTGGTTTCGAAGTGTCATGTAGCATCCTGGGCTATAATCATGATTCATTAAAGTAGCTGGGGGCATTTTATTGCCCCTAACTCTGAAAACTCTTCCTATGGAGAGGTGGTGTGTGTGTGTGTGTGTGTGTGTGTGTGTGTGTGTGTGTGTGTGTGTGTGAATCATTCATTGTCAAACCAAAACAAGCTAGTTTTTCCCTGACACAATGACACAGATTAAACACACACACACACACACGCACATCTTTCTGCAGATCCTTACATGAGTTAAATGATGAGTTAAATCATGAGTTAAATCTGATTTTCTGTTAACAATCTCAGAATTCTAACAACAGGAAGATATATTTTGAATGATTTCTCTAGCCATTTGTTCAAGTATTGGTTCGGCTTTTTCATCTCAGTGCAGAGAACAACACGCAGCTTTGAGATGCAGTCTTATCAGCGACCTAGAGAGGGACCATTGCCTCTGTAGTGTGATGTGAGCCTAGAAATGCAGCTCCAGAGGCTGCCTGGGATCAGGCACCTGTCATATCACACTGTGACCCCTTAGGACTCTACAGCCCACGCAAGCTGCCGCTTTTCCTTGTCCCTCACTTCTTGCTGTTTCCAACACAAAGTTAATTCCCCCTCCCCCCTTTTTTCACTTACTGCTTACTAGGAAGTGATATGGAAGCCAGCTTGTTTTAGGGTTTGCCTGTTAGTTTTCTGGTTTTCATTGGTCTCTAACCCTTGATGTCTCAATACATCAAAAGTTGACATTTGAATCATTAATAATGATATATAACTGAACATTTCTGGGACTAGCTTTTCTGTCACTGTTTCCCTTATTTCTGACTGTTGGTTTTCCTAGATGGCGAGAAATTGTCTGTGTCTGTCCTGCCAAGACGGGAAGGGGCGGGTTTGGCTGAGATTTGGGCATTGGCATGTTTGGTGCTAACAGTTCTTCTCTTTGTCTTCGTAAATGTGATTCTGAGAAATAAACCACCCTCTGTGCCATACCACCCCTCCCACATTCCCTCCTACTCACCCTGTAACAACAACAAGCCCCACTCGTGATACAGAAAAAGCCACAGCCTTTTTGTTTTTGCCAAGTGTCTTTTGGGCTGGACATGCTCTTAAACACTGGAAACGGGCGTGATCTACTTTCCAAAGCTGATGCCATTCCTCTCACTAAATCTCATGTGTCTCATAATCATGGTTTACAACATGCTATATGGTTTTAAATATTAAAAATTCATATAGAGGGAGTGTGTTTGTTCCTACTTTTTTGAAGTGTTAAGTACATGCATACTTTAGGTGGTAAGCGGATAGCATATGTCATGCTACATATGGATGTGGACTGTCACGTTTTCTTTAGTTACTCTTCATGGTGGACGGCAAGAGGAAGGCTGGAGGCTCAGAGCAGGGAATATCGAGAGAATTAGTGATTGTTCTTAGAGACAGAGACCACAGTGTGTGTGTGTGTGTGTGTGTGTGTGTGTGTGTGTGTTTATATTTGATCTTTCACTTGATTTTCCAAGGAAGGGAAATTGCCTTATTTCTGATTCCTTTATTACAAATATCAGCCTCTACCTTTGTCCAAACAGATATTTTATGCCATCAATGTAAAAATGTCCCTATGTGTATTCCTCTCAGACTTCACTCTTTGATCATATGTACCTGGTCTGTGTTCCTTTATCAAATGGCATTTCTCTGCCTAAAAAGGCTGTAATTGCTTTTGAACATGATTTGCTTTTTCATCAGAATCCTTGCTGTTTGTCATAGTTACTGAGTAGTAGCACAAGGCATAGCACTTTCGGATTCAGTATCTTAAAATGATATTTGATTACAAAGTAAGTGATCAATCAGGCTATTTTTTTATTTCAATTGAAGCCAAAGCAAGCTTGCATATCTATGAAACAATCCTTTAATGTCACAGAATGTTTATTTGTGTGCCTGTCTGTGAATGACAGACTTTGTGTTCCTTTGGAGTAAGTAGGAGTAGGAAATTTGAGTACTATGCTGCCCAGTATTTTGAGGTAATTGAGATGACTTATATCCAATACACTTTAGAAAACTTTTTAAAAAACGTTTGAATGTGAGTAGTGTGATCTTTGAGGTAGTTAGCAAACTCCATCTCAGAGCAAGATTGTTTTATTAAAAATTTATGAGTTATGATTGCACAAAAGAGGTGTTATAAGTTTCATGGAGATTCTGTTGCAAGAGATGTGCTCGTTTCCCTTTGGAATTCTTGTGAGAATTCTTTAGTAATAAATATTTTGTAATAAAATCTGAATTGGGGTATTTTAATAACTTTGTTTTGCGAAGCTTTTCAGATGGTTAAGTTTCTGAGAAAACACTCCATCTGGAATGTGGGGTTCATATTGATCTCTTGTGGAATGTTGCCATTTCCCGCTTTTACCTGTGATTGAATTTTGACATTCTGCCCTGTGTATAAAAAGTGTAAGTGGCTTTTCTTGGTCATTTGAAGGTTATTTTTTGGAGCAATTTAAGTAGTTTTAGTAAAATCCTCTTGATTTGCTTATAGGACTCAATAAGACTAGGCTAGTGCTGACTGGCTCCTTCTTCAGGAGTCATTCTAGGAATTATTTTAGTAAGAGGAACTCAGACATAAATCCACATGAAGTAGTGTTTCACTGAGTCATTGTTTGCATTTATTTACTGGGGAAAGCTGAAAGCTTTAAGTAGACATATCTTAGTAGTGATCCCATTTTACTGTCCACAGTTTTAAGTTAGAAAGAAGCTAAAGTCATCTAGGGACAGGATCAAATCTCCATACTTACATTCCTGGAAAGACCCTTGGTGATTATTTTCTGTTTGACAGACGAAGAAACAAAGTGAAAATCAAGTATGTAGTCTATAGTTTGATGCCCAATTCTATACTTTATAAATTAAAAATAAAAAAAACCTTCTTTCTATATTGGTGCCTATTTATATAAAACCCTCCCACTGCACCCTATCCCTCAGTCAGCTGTTCAGGCTGATTCCTCAAAGCCTGCCTAAGGTGGCAGCTGACCAACCACAGAAATGCCCCCATTCCTTGTTGGGCAGTGAGCTAGCAGCTGCCTGTGTGGCATATGATCGCACAGCTCCTTGATGTGACTTTTCCTTTGGTCATTCAGCAACATTACAAGTGGTGAATAAGCCTTCCCAGGGTCCTTCCTAGTCACTCAGGAATCAGTGGCCAGTTGCTTCATGCTTACTGGATTCTTACACTGGAAAGTGCACAAGAGTTTTGCCACTAGAATTGTGGTCAAGGACCAGCAGCATCAACTCACCCAGGAATCTGTGATGATCTGCGACGTAAGCTCACCTCAGACTTAGGGAACAAAAGTGCACATTTTAATAAAATCCTCACATGATTTTCTGAAATTGAATTATGAGAAACACTACTGTAGGACAAAGACAGCCAGCTTAAAAAGATTACCACACATGCTTCACTGTAAAATTGTAAGACTATTATGAAAGGATTAATTATAGCATGAAACAAGTTTCCCTGAGTTTATAATTCTTATCAATATTTGCTTGATTATAATTTTCCAGTCACAGCAAAACAACACCACCATATGGACATTTTTGAAGGCTACTCGCACACTTGAGAAATAATTATATACAGAACCAAACAATAGTAGAACTAAAGAGTTTTTGTTATGAGCGGCGTATATGAGAATACCTAGATGTAGCTATACTGTCTCAGGACCGAAAAAGCTATATGGAAGTCATGTTCACTAGCGTAATGTTATGTTGTTATATAAAATAGAATTCCCCTGGATATTATTAGCGGTAGTTTCTTGCTTCACAACTTTTTTTGTTCCAACTGTAATCTGAAGTCTTTGAAAGAAGGAGATTTTTATAGGACAGCCACATTTAATGAACGGGATTCAGTAAATAAAATACATTAAAAATCACTAGTATTCTTTTCGCTATCTTTTGTGCTCATATTTAAGAACAGAGATTCTTGTCAGTTTTCTCAAGAGAAAGATTATGATGTAATAGACAGTGTACACTATTCATGTCAAAACACAATTTGCTTACATTTTATAGCTTGCTTTAGCATTCTTTCAGAAAATGAATTTCCCCAGAAGGCCTAATTGCCTTCATATTAATGAGCCTGTAAGTGGTTTTTTTGTTATCCATTTACTATTCTGAATGTGTCTACTTGTGCTAGCTATTTCAACAGTGAAGTCTCTGATTAAATCACAACCAGTATATTTGTTTTTGCCATTCACTAGTGATTCAGAAAATACTGGCGGGAGTATAGCTCAGTGTTAAAGCATTTGACTACAGAAAATACTGGCATAATGACATGGTTGTAGCAGAGACTAATGGATGGAAAGAAGTATAAATTGATATTAATCTCCAGCATTTGGTCATATTGTGATACTAGGAGCTGGAGTTTGGGGATAATCTCTCTTTTGAGACAATAAATGAAAACTTGTATTACCTACCTTGTCTGAGATACAAAAATAGTAGTTGGATTAATGTCAGAAATCAGTAACAGTTACCACTTATTTACTTTAGACATGTAGCTAGAAAAAAAGGTCTCGTTGGAACAGGATCGCTGATAGAATAGCAGTGGTGGTGGAGGAGCTCTGAAGGTCAGGTTCGTATGCCTTCCGAAACATTCCAGTTGAATGTTCTGACCTGCTACCTTTCTGTTTCCTCTGATTTCTGTAGCTTGCCTTTTCGAGCAGCTCTACCTTTACCTTGTGCAGTAACTAGGGTCACTTACGCTGTCACGTATTGGAGAGGAGAGGTTTTCCCAAAGGCAAGAAGACTAGCTGCCGTTGGTGGAGTGCCTGTGACCTGCCTGGCTCGATCGTCAGTGTTTTATATATTTCCAAAATTTCCCCAAATCCCTTGAGATTGGAATCATCTCATTTATATAAAGCCTAAGTGTAAGGTAAATAGTAACTTGCTCCAAATGGCTATGTGAGGAACCAGTTGAGCCAAGATTCATTTTTGAGTGTACATGCATGTATAGTAGATATGACACTTTTTCGGTTGCCTGTTACCAGTAAATGTAATCCAGCCTGGTAGACATAAAGGACGAATATACAGTTTCTCATAACTGCTGATAATGACGGAGCTTGATTTGGAAGTTCACGTGATTCCATGAGGACGTGATCTTTCTTTACCTGCCCGGTTTAGCTGTTTGAAGACCAAGGGCCTTTTGGACTCCACATAGAGGCTGATGGCTGTGGTACTTCTACTCCACAGAGATCCCAGATTCTAATTCATTAGAGAAGTGTGCACTTAGCTGCTGGGTGTTTCTGAAGGACCCCAAAGTTCACTGTGATTTGATCCTGTGGCTCATGTAACCAACTGCTGACAGGAGATGCCCTATCAAGCAGCTGAATCAAAGGCTATGACTGAGGCGAAGCCAGTGAGCAGGTTAGCTCGGCGTAGGGTTCTTGGCTGTGTGGCCTCACAGGGGACCTGTGCATTCCCACTCTAGGCGTTGCCCACCGATGGGGCAATGGATTCTCGAAAGGTAACTACAAACTACAGTGCCCACTGGGGATGGAATTGGATTAGACTTGAGCAGTAGTGGAGAAAGATTGGGAAAACACTTACATGTATATGTATAATCCTTCTGCAGGAGAACAGAGGTAGTCGGGGAAAGACAGTAGGGCCAGATGGGAGCCTCAGGACAGCAGGGCGGGCTAAGCTTAATCTCTAAGGGGGGCAGAAAAGGGAAAAGGACAGAATGATCGAAAGGGACAATTCATGCCTGGCAGATGTGTGTGTACTGCAAATCAGATGCTTGTAATTTGTGGGGCTTTCATTTTTGAATTTCCCTTTAAGTCTTGCTTTAAAATATGATTTTTATTGTTTTCATTATTTTATTCTCTTTGCCTCCATATTTAAGTTCCAATGCTGAATCAGTGATCCCTTCCTTTGACATAATTTTTTCACAATCAGATATCCTAGAAAAACTTGAGTTCACATTTTGGGTCTTTTTACATGAGGCAGTGTCTCATGTTGTTACAACATATGTATCATTTTGCTTAATGGCAACTATAATACATAATTATTATTTAAGTTCTTTTATAGTCAACTTTAGTTTGTATCCAGGGTTTAAAAAGCAGTATTTTAAAATATATGCCTGGCATAATGATTGGTTTTGATCGGAATCGTAATGTACATGTGAGGTGACAGTAATGTGCATATCGATAAAAAAAAGACAATCTTAGATAACTGCTTGGTCTTCAAGTATCCTCATAGAATTTATTTATACATGTATATATACATTTTCTTTTAATAGAAGGGGAAGGGGCAAATTAAGCTACAGTACTTAATACTCATTGATCCAGAGATATAAAGCTTTTTGGAAACTAATGTTCAGCAAGGTAAAGTGAAGGTGAATGTGTAATTGTGAGCCTCTCATCTCTCCTGCCTAACTATAATTCATATCTAAGCGAACTGTAGTATAGGAATCACCGTAGTAAGTGTTCAAGGTAATGAATAATGAGTAAAACAGAGAGGAAAGGGCTCATGTTCTTGTAGTGAGGCATTAACCCAACCTACCTTAGACAAAAGTTGGTGCCAGTGATCTAACTGGTATTGACTGTGGTCCATGGCTGTGCCAATTTCAGCTGGCAGATGGTTCCTGTATTAGTCAGATTTCACATTTCTGTGACAAAATACTTTATACTTTTGACTTAAAAGAAGTTAGAATAAATTGTGGCTCATGATTTATGGTCAGATGACGCTTAGGTGGGGACATCCTGGTAGAAGGCCATGGTGGAGCAGAGCTGCTAACTTGGTGGCAGAACTCAGCAGAGCTAGGAAGTAGAACACAGGGGTGGGTCACCTGAGAAACCTTCAGTTTCCACATACAGACCCTAAGGTTAGGCCCTCATGACCCATCCGGGCACACCAAGAAGTATGCTTTACTAATTCGCAAGAAAATCAGACTGACAACCAAGATTGAGCTCCCCATCGCCAGACACTCCTGTGCTTCATCTGAGACCCATAGTGGGCGTTCTGTGGCCAAACTAGTTGTCTTAGTATACAAAGGGAAGATGGTGGTTGAGGAGGCAGGAGTATTGGCTCCCTTACACTTTACTCTTTCACTCGAATCTTATTTTAACATATTTTTATTCATCATCTTAATGAACTTACTAAGGTGTCATTTTTATTCTTTTATATTGCCTGCTTTCCATATGATAACTATCTTTCTCCCTTGTTTATATCTTTATTAGTTGTGATGAATGTGAATCCTAAATCATGAAGTTTTTCATGATTTCTCCTGACAACCTGGTTAGATTGGAGCATGTTGTTATCTCCTGCTAACTCATTCTTGCCCCTTCTCTGAACTCTACCACTGTACCACTGAGCTGTATCTAATGTTTAGGTTCGTTGGCTTATTTTAATACTTCAGGAATATATGAGGAGGAGCTGCCAGTAACCTGCATCAGAGAGAGAGAGAGAGAGAGAGAGAGAGAGAGAGAGAGAGAGAGAGAGAGAAGCATAAGTGAAAGGCTTTTGAGATGTATGTAGCAGTCTTTTGCAGAGGACAAGGCACTGGCTTGGTATAGTCGACTGAAATCTAAACTCTGTCACTTTCTGAGATTTGGGTATAGTTCCCCTTTTTGATTCTTGTTTTTCTTATTAATAAATTGAGCATATTACAATGAAGAATGATTTTACTGTCTTCTCAAGTTACTCAAGCATGCAATCTTAAGAGAAACCAAGCTATATATATATATATAATGTTCTGTAGTTACGGACTTCCATACAATATGAATTATTTTTGTTAGAAGTATAAACTTTGGTGACAAATTGGTGAAAACAAAACAAAAAAAAATATATGCTAGGCTGAGGCAGGAGGATCCCAAGTTCCAGGCTACCTGAGTAATTTAGTGAGCTCCTGTCTCCAAATAATATTTTTTGTAAAGGGCCAGGGGTAAGCTTAGTAATAGAGTGCTTGTTAAGCATGTGTGAATCCCTGGGTTCAGTCCCCACAATTTCTCCCCAAATGTATATGCCAAAGAAAGAAAATTAGAATAATCCATGCTTCTGTCTGAATTACACGTTACTTATGTACATGTTGGGAAAATGATATAATAAGTAAGAGTTCATGCGATTCTTCTGAACAACGGGTGATTCTCATATCAGAAATTATAGCCTCTTCTTATTGATTGCACGTGTACATGTAACTAAACTTGAATCCCACAAAATAGTATTTGTATTTTTTCCAGGTATAGCAGGATTATATAGTTATAAGACAATTTTATTGAAGAGATTTAAATGGCTATTTTAAGGACTATGATTATATCCAGCAAGTTCTGTGTGTACTTCTTTCCTTTTGAATTCCACAGAGATATAAAATGCTTGAGCTGTCTGAGCTATTTTTTCTAGTTTATGAGAGCATGATTTTGATGAGGTCTATACCTCTTCATTTATTCTCCCATTTCACTGTCTTTGAGCATTTATGATGTGTCAAAGCTCTCCCAGGCCTGGGTTTGCTGGCAAGTAATCCAGAGCTTGTCCCTGACCTTGGAGAGCAGATAGGACACTCAGGACTTAAGGAGTGGCATTCTTGGCATAGCTCCACATCTGCTGATTCACAGCAAAGCCTGGGGGTCTTTTGTAACTGACCATATCTGCATGGTTTAGGCATGGCTCAGAGCTCTGTCGCTCACAGTTTACTGGTCCACTTCAGGCCTTGCTGATAACCTGCTTAGATTGGAGCGTGTCGGTATCTCGTGTAACTCACTCTTGCCCCTTTTCTAAACTCTACCACTGAGCCATATCTAATGTTTGGATATAGCTGTAATTCCAGACCACTAGCTGTCTTTCCATATCCTAGAGCCTAGGTACAGAAAAGCAAAAAGCTACTGAAGAAAAAATTATTCAAAAATTGCCACCATGATTACAAAATTCCACCAAGTGGAATTTCCCAAAAGTTGAGTAATCCAAAATGTAAACAGAGCTGAGGGAGGAGGGTGCATTTTCTTCCTGGAGGGTCACAGTCACTAACCCTTCTGCTGGAAGCTGGATCAGGGAGGAGATAATACAGAGTACTGAGCACTCCCACCCTGAACATTCATACGCAGAATCCCTGATACTTTGGCTGGGGCCTCCTGTTTGCGGTGACCTGCAGTAGCTTAAGGACCGCCTTTGTTGCCTGGATGCTAAACTCCACCGCTGTTGATGCGTCCATGGAGCCCAGACCCCTGAGTAGTGGGCTTCCGTTAGGGAGGGAGACCAAGGACCAGCAGAGAGCCATGGAGGACTTCGGGCTGTGACTTCCTCTTTTTCGCCCACTCCCACCAAGCACCTGCATTCCAGAGTAAATTCACTATTTTGCACTGTGTTATGCGTTATGAAGAGAATGTCAGTATTCACATTTAAGTACCACCGTTGCCTAATACAAAATGGAGATTCTGGATATCTATCTTAAAACAGGCCCACGTGACCTGCGGTCTGTGAATTTAGAATTATTTTTTGGTAAATGTTTTCTGAGCAAAATGAAAATGACTGAATTACACAGACTCACACCTCAAAAATAAAAGCTTAGGAAACTAACCTGCCTTAGTCAAGTCAGTAATATCTAATGCCCGTCTTACACTTAGGCAGAGGCCCCAAATGCTGCTCTTCTCTCACTCCCGGCATCATGTATTCAGAGCACACTGACTGGCGCCCCCGTGCCCGCGTGTGAGTGCAGGAGCCAACCTTTTCTTGCTGTGCATTCTTGCTACTTCTTTTCAGTTTCTACTCCTGCAAAAATAGAGCAATGAATGTACCTATCTTGGATTCTTTTTTGAAGACTGTTTTGTTCAATGACTCAAAAGAATGTCTAGCCTACTGATAATAATTGCTTACTATTATCATCATCATTATTAGTGGACTAAACTAATGTTTGCAAAATACCCAGTTCCATGCTGTCATCATTTAAAACCTCTGACAGATTTGCCTTTTGCTTTAAAATACAACCAGCCAAGGGGACCTGAAATGGATCAACTTCGTGTGCTCAGTGTGCTGATTAGTAAATCGGACCACAGGCGGCACTACAAAGAATGTAATTCAGTGTTTTTGAAGATAAGGAGCAAGTATACACCAGTTCCTAAGGATCAGAATCTTCAGATGAATGTCCAAAAATGCAAAAGGGATGAGAACTAGAGAGAGGGTAGGAGACACATTTAGTTTAACTGTTAAGAAGAAAACTTTCCCAAGCCTTTCAAATTTCTTAGGCAGGTTGGAGGAGATGGGAAGGTTTTGGGATATGTGAAAGTGCTTACCCGAGGAAAGATTTAATCTGGGATGAAATATGAAAAGCCTACCTTGACAATAAGATTAAAGTGGAAATTGACCAGAAAGCTGAGAGGTGAAATATCTGCCATGTTAAGCATTGTGTATCCCAGTGAGATTGATGGCCTGCCCAGGAGCAGAACTCAAATTCAGAAATGAGGGAATCAGGAATAAGCAAAAAGGTAAGAGAGAGACTGGCATTACTCCTAAAAGAAATGTTCCACCAAAAGTTATTGAAGGAAAAAAGATATCAATACTTCCGTTTGTGCTTGACACATGTGCTGAGCAAGTGCACACTGGCCTTTAAAATATCCCTTCCCCTCTGCTGTCGATCACATTTTTGTCTTCTCTATTTGAAGATTCAGTCATTTTTAGTTTAAAAATAACACTGCCCACTGGGTAAAGCCAGTTTTAGTTGTGGTTCATTGGTGGTAAGGCCTGGAAAACCTTTCTGGTGGTTACTGTTGGCTCATTTGAGGCGCTCCCCTTTGGCCAGCTGACGGGAGGAGATGCTCTCAACTTTCACAGAGGGTTAAGTGTCCTCCTCCAGCCTCATTTCTCGTACTTGTTCATCTTTTTTTTAAAATTTAGTTTATTTTTAAATTTCAGACAGGTTTTTGCTCTTTAGCCCCAGCTGGTCTTGAACTCACCACCTGGCCCAGGCTGGCCTTGCCTCCTGCCTCAACCTCCCCATTGCTGGGATTACAGGCATGTGACACCACACCTGGCATATGTGGTGCTGGGGAATCAAACTGGGGTACTTAGCTTTTGACCCAAGTGCTTTATTTCGATTTTATTTATTTTCTTTTTTAGAGCATTTTATTAAATGTCTTTACAGAACAGACTCCACATTCCAGACACACAACTGCTAAGGAGACCCCCCTCCCTGTGAAGCTGTGGGCACCAGCTGAGGCGTAGCAGGAGGCTCTGGCTTCCTCTCTGTTCTGCTGATCCATTCCTCTAGCCCCCATGTTCACCTTCTTAACAGTGTTGTTGTTGTTGTTTTGTTGTTGTTTAGCTTTAATTGAAAGTGGCTTTTCTTTTTCCTAGCGCTGCATTTGTAAACATATTTGATCTACAGATAATTAAAAATCCCCATTAGCTTTCTTTCTAGAGAGGCTCTTTTCATTGCACACTTGAATCTTGCTGAAATAATGTTATTAAAAGAAGAATATTAAAAAATTTAGTTTACCATAACAATTCTGTTCTGTGTCCTGGTGAGATGCTTCTACTACCATAGGTGTTTGTAATTGTGGTTGGCAGCAGGTATGTTCATAAGCTCCTCTCTATTTACAGTTATTTATTCATTTATTTTGTACCAGGGATTGAGTCCAGGGCCTTCATGCTGAGCTGTAATCTCAGCCTGTTTTTTAATTTTTATTTTGAGGCAGGATCTGACCAAGACCTTAAGTTGCCCAAACTGGGCTTGAACTTGTGATTTTTTTGCATCAGCCTCCCAGAGTGCTAGGATTTTAGGTTTGCTCCAAAAATATTTTATTTCTTGCAAGTTTTTTTCAGATGCTGTCATTTTGGTACCCTGTTTGACCAGCTTACTAGACTTGATGCCTCTAGTCCCTGGAACCATGACCGAGTTATTATTTTGAAAGCAATCTGCTCCACACATCTGGCCCAATACCTAAAGGATACTGGATCGGAAAATGATTCAGAATGAAAGTCCACCATAGGGAATGAAAACACGATAGCAGGCGGCGTACGTAGGTGCACTAATGTACACAAGAAGCCAAATTCTAAGCCCTGCAGTTCTGGCTCTGGCTTCCAACCTTTGTTCAAGGGGAGTTGGAGAGAGCCACGACCAGGAGAGATTGGAGCAGATAGTCTCCAGAGAGCCCAGAGACTGTGGCTAGCTGTTTGTAGGCTCTGCAAAGAAGATTGTGCTCCTTCCTGGAAATGGCTTTGAGGCAGTTTCACCTGTAGCCTAGGTACATAAAACTAGAGGGAAATTTGCTGACCACTTACGTATGCCTTTGAGATCTTTCCTCATCTCTGCAGTTTCTTCACAGTGTGGAGTCATCACCCCATGGGGTGGGTAATGGTACTCTGTCCTCCCTCAGTGCTCACTCACAGTTGCGGCACACATTTCACCAGTTACCAGCCCATTTAGGAAAGCATGTGATGTTGTTAAGACAATTTTATCTTGCTTTCAGTGTTGTCAAGCAAATGACAGAGTAGAGAGAGGGGTGTGGGATGTCATATTAGCGTTTACCCTCAGGACCAATGCCTTGAAAACTCTGAGAAGTGGAAGCTCTTCATTGTTATTGTCACCTCATCTATTGCTGGGATCACAGCTCCATAAAGCATTATCTTTTATGGAGCAATGACAAAAAGGCTGTATCTTTTCTGTGCATTGTGGCGATAGACTTGAACCTATGACAGTATGTCAAATATATTATCTTTCAGAACTTGCTAAAACAAGTGATGCCAGTCTAAATTATTAGCGCTTTATTACCGGCAATACCTTGTTGGGGTAGGATTCATTGATTTGTGAGTTCATAGGGTTGATTAGGATTCCAGTAGGGTTGTGAGCAAGTTGCCTCTTCAACTAAACATGTATGGCAGAACTTGTCCTATTTACTTGATTTTAACCTGGCTAAATTCACCATATACTAAATGGATGTCTTTTTTTCATGCCAGGCAGTGTGCTTTTGTTGACCAAGTTCCTTCCCGGGGGAATGACACAGATAATCTGGAAGTTCTAGAAGTAAATTATAATTCAGACTTGGAAATGCACAGAGAAAAGTACCATCAAGGTACAGAGGAAAGGCAGTTGCTCGTTCCTGGGGGAGGTAGGTAGTTCTTCTGAGTCAGGAAGCCATCAACAGTGGGGAAATTTTCTTTTTATGAATAGGCAGTTGATTCACATAGGAAAACGAAGAAATAAAATTGATGGTAGCAAATGTTTAACAATCAGATCTCGACAGAAATAAAAGAAAAAGAAAAACATGAGACTTTGGCATTTGCCAATATTCGTGATGTCAGTGAGTTCCCTGGTGGCTGGTTTCAAACAATCACTGCCAGAACGGAACACAGACTCGGGAAGAGATGCCCAGTTACGCTTGATTACATAGAACTTTTCACCAGACTGGTATGGGAGGAGTAGGCAATCCTGAGAAAGTGAGTAATGGAAAGACAATTAGGCAGCACTGAGCTTTACTTAGCGGCTCTCTTTTTAATATAATTGATTTAACTGCAAGTTTGTAGATTTTGATTTTAAAGAATGGCTGTAATTAATAACCAGCTCCCCCAGAGTTTTGAAAATTTTAATAATTGATGTCAGGAGCTACTGGTGTAAGGTGGTTTCAGTACAGTGCTCCTTGCATTGTGGTGTACGGTGCTGGTGTCTGCAACCCAGTAAGTGAATCCTCCCCCCTCCCACACTATTTTTATTAATATACAAATGTAATACATAGTATTTACAATGAATTTGGGTGTTTCGTACACCTGTGTGTCATATCGATTTTACAATCCCTTTTCATTTTCCACCCTCCCACCCCCTCCCTATCCCTTCCCCCGACTCCTGCTGTGCCAGAAGCCAGAATCCTCTTTTTGTTATGGAAACTAACACTTTCCCAGAAGAACAGAGGTTCATGTAGGAAGGCTACGCCAAGTGGAGGCAACCTTTAGGTCATTGATATGCAATGTGGATGTCAAAGACTTTTGGAGCACCCACTTTGAGGGTTAGGCTTAAGTAAAAATGGCCTCTCAAAAAGAAGACCGTGCTCCTGCTTCCACACGTACCTGTGTTGGTGTGATTGAGGTCTTGAGGTCTCCGTAAGGACTGTTAGTTTAGAATCTTGCTAAGACTGTATAATATAAAAGGTCAACTTGTAGACACTATTTTTCGCAGTAAACACCAATTTCCCCCATAATATTACACAGTAGATGGTATGTTTTCAATTAAAATGGCCTGAAAACTATTACACCATCATTGTTCCAACAAATTTCGTGTGGCCCACAAGAACTCTGGCATTGAAAGTTACTCAGGAATACTTGAAGAATGAACGTGTCAGTAAAAGTGAAAAGGTGTGCACCCAGTCTTGCCATACATTATTGCTTTGGTGGATTTTTCTTGGCTATATATGAAATTATTAACAATTCCTATTTTGACATTTTTTAAATAAAGCGTGTCCCCTGTCTTATATTATTTTCTATCATGTGAATCGGTTATTGTAATTAGTATATTTCTATGTTATTACCCAAAGTTACTTACCTAAGGTCTCTATTCATGTCATATTCAGCGTTTGAATGTCTTTTACCACATGATTTTATAGTATTTTCACAGAACAGAAATCCTCCACGACCCCTCATATGCTAAATGATACATTTTATAATTTACATGTGTGAGATTGGCATAATGAAAATATGTTATAAAGTATATCTTTTTTCCCCTTTGGTAGGAAGCATATGTGTCTACTGAGTAGATCTAACTCATGATGACTGTATGGACAAAGATCTTAGAATTTACAGTGGTGCAAACGCAAATGAATTTGATAGAAATCACATTTTGAATTTTGAGCTTTTTCTGTGCTAGCAATATGTGGTGCCACACTCCCGTGATGTGGGACAATAGCAGTGAGCTACGGCTCCCAGGGAGCCTCTCGAGTCTTGGGGAGAAGCAGCTGGCCTTTGCTATTGGAGATGCGTTAAGTGTGTTGAGCACCAGTGACAGTTTCGGTTTGCCATGGGTTTATCTCATTGCCAAGTGGAGGAACATCCGTGTATGACAAAATGCTGTCTCCAAGTGATTTGTTTTAGCAAAATGGAGTTTTCTCTTTATAATTTGTTTTGCATATTTTATGTATAAAACCTTATCTTTTGTTTGTTCACTTTACTTGTTTATGAGACAAGGTCTCTCTCCATAGTTGTTCCTGGCCCTGGAAAATCCTTTATCTTTTATCTAGGAAAAAAACCCCATACTTTCCCTCATATGTGAATAATTGCAATAATTGTGAAGTGTTCATTACAATGTAAAGTAGATTTCATAATTAAACTTTTCTGCGCTGCAAAATAAAATGTGCATTTTAACTTTACCCAGTAATCTCTGTCCTGAGGAGACTGAATGGGAAAAGAGGAAATGTTAAATATTAGTTAAAGTTAATAAATGTAATATATTAAGTTAACACAAGTTTTGTTTCCGAAGTTACATAATTATAAAAAAAAAGACATATGCTAATATAAACCCTCGGGGACTTATTAAGAAAAAACAATTTCTGCTATATGACCTGGGATTGGTAAACTTTAAACTCAAATCTCTCATATGCTATACCTATACTATGGCTATAGCAATTAATAGACACCCAGAATGATGGCTGAACTAGCCAAGCATAATCACAGATGTAATTATGCTAGGTAGATTATAATTTATGAAACTAGAAAGCTTAACAATAGTGGCTACAATCATTAAAACGAGATTCTCCCCCCTTTTTGTCAGTTAATCACATGATTATGTTAACCAGGACGACTGGTTGTGTTAATGGTGCATCTGTTTTGACAGATAACTTCTGACTTGTATATCATTTTATCTTGATATTCTGTTTATCCAGAGGATTAAGACAAAGGTGTGTGTACTTCCTTGTCACTGATTTTCGCCACTCACTTACCAAAATCTGAGAACTTGATGGCAATCCACAGGCATCTGGATTTTACCTGTGTCTGCATTAGAAACTGAACTTACTGGTCTTCTCCCGGTTCTGGTTATAAATCTTGTCCAGACTATCTTTTTAAGGATAAACATTATGTCCTTTTTAGTGTTTTGTGTACACTAACTTATGACGCAACTTTAAAAATATTAATTGTGATAACTGATTTTTTTTGTGTTTCCTTTTTATCTTACATTGAACTAGGCATTTTATAACCTTCAGATTAGTATTTTCAGATTGTATGTGGCCACATATGTTGTGTACACTAAAATCAATTTAGTGAGTACAATATTAGTAGCGAATATAGTAACAAACAGTAACAAAAAGAGTCATGCATCTCTTAGTGGAAGATGATGGAGTGTTGTTTCATGAAATGGTTTTGATCTGTATCCAGGCTGGTCTTGAACTAAATGTGTGGTTCAGGCTGGCCTTGGACTCAGGACAATCCACCAGCCTCAGCTTTTGCAGTTCCAGTGCTGGGATTAGAGGTGATATATGTGGTTTTATGGTGCTGGGGAATCAAACTGAGGGCCTTTTGCTTCCAAGGCAGGCACTTTAACTGCTGTGCCATTTCTCCAGCCCTGAAACTTGGGTTTTGATTGAATAGATTTATGTATCTTTATATGTCTTTGTACTGGGTCAAAAAGTAAAAGGAATTTCAAACTGTGGGTCTAGCAAAAAAACAAAACAAAACAAAACAAAACAAAAAACCAAAAAACAAAAGGAAATCCACTATACTCTCTTTAGGATGCTGCAATAATCCGGTCATATAACAAGTTCAAGATTGCATAGCTCATAAACTCCAAGACCATTTTCTTTACTCTTGTATTGTGACATTTCTGATGAACACTAGAGATCGCTTGTTTTGCTGAATTTGACGGTTAATTTTTAGGTGTGAAAATACTTCAAAAGACACATTACTCAACATTTTCTCCTTCAACCTGAATATCAATTAATATTTGATAAGCCAATGAGCAAGTTTTTGCTATAGTAATACCTTACATTTTTACAGCTATTCTGGTTTGGAAGCGCCTGTTCACATAAATTACTTGATTTTTATTCTTACTTCCTGTACAATTGTAAGGTGTTATTATTGCAGTGACTTTCTCTTCGGTTCTTTAAATATTAATTGATTACCAGTTTTGATTGGAGAAGGAAGGATTATGTCTTTTCAAGTGTTTTTAAATCCAGAAATTTACAATTCAGTGTTTCAGATGCAGAGATGAGTCCTTTAGAGTACTTTATATAGTCTTTTGTGTCTGATTTAAAACAAGATGTTGTGGTAAATAGAGAAGCCATGATTTTTCATTTGTATTTACTTTTTCTCCTTTGTTGTTACTCCTGCTAAAGCAACAGAAGGCAGATGTAGTAGGGATATACCTACAGGAGCTCATCACTCACATTTGTCTTCCAGTAAACCCGCATCTTAATTTTAAAACAGAGCGCTATGCAAAGAAAACTTAGCTGGAAAACTACCCAGATACCTAAAGTAGTACTCAATGAAACATCTAGAATTTTCTAAAAGAAAAATATCTAAGTCTTTAAAAGAAAACAGCAACAAAGAAATAAAAGAGACAGAGAATCTCTAGTAGCAAATCTGCCTTTTGCTGCCCGTCCTCTGCTTCTATGGCATTCATGCATTCCCTCACCTCATTCATTGATTCATTGATTCATTGATTCTATTACTAAAGCTGAGAAATCCTTTTTTGATCTATGTTTTGGGCATCTAGTTAAACTTTCTGCCAAGATATATATTTTTACTTATATTTACTCGGTCATAATAATGACACATAGTTTTTTTTTTTAATTTAGTATGGTAGCATGGCATTTCTTCATAGTTACAGGCTTGGAGTTATGGAAATTATCAAACTCGTGTGGACGTATTCCTAAACATTCAGAGCGAGCAACAGCATCTGGACAAAGAAGCATTGATGCCTGCTCTCTAGCAGCCCCCAAGCCCAGTTTTGCTGAGAGCTGAGGAAGATATTGGGATGCAAATGAGGTAGAGGAAGAGTTCTGGGCCAAGTGTTGTTTATTGAATGAGTAAATGTCTTCTTAGGTTGAAGAGGTTTGGTTAGTTTAGGTGGGTGGGAAAAGCCAGTGTGGCCCCCAAGTACTGAGGCTTCTAATTGTGTGTTGGAAATGGGGATGAGCAGGGCCTCTGGAGGAGGGATGGGTTGGCGCCCTTCATTACTCAGGAGCCCAGGCTGAGATGCCCACCTGTTTTCAAGTTGGAAACTGGAAAGTGCTAAGGAAATAAAATGACAACACTTTTAGGGGATTTATTTACAGGTTCCTAATAAATTATTTTACTTTTTAACACTTTGGATATAAGCACTGTGCTTATAGCAAAGCATCTATCCCTGCTTAAGTGGAAAAAAAAAAATTAGAGGGCTTATGTCAGTCAACATGCTTTATAAAACACTTCTTGTTAGGCAAAAATACTTCAATTTGTAAAACCCACATTTATGTAAAGTGTTCTGCAATTTGATTTGTAAAAATGACCGTTCACCTTACTTTATCTTCAGTTAATATTTTGTCATTTAGGTGTTAGCTACATCCGATAGAAAGAAAGAAAACATTCTGAGCCTTCTGATAAATGACAGTCACTTAATTTTAGATTTAACCTAAGAAAACAAAATTAACCAATATGTGAATATTTTAATGTTAAAAGAAAAGATGCTAAGTATGAAGAAATAAAAGAAGCAAACTAAGATAATCCCATCAAAACAAGAAAGCCAAGCTTTTAAGATGTATAACCCTCATTTTGATGTTTGATTGAAATGTGAAATTTTATATTTACCCCATTCAAACCATGATAAAAATATTAAGTACTAAGGCAGTTTTCATTTCACTTTAATCTGTGTTAAAATCAATATTTTTCAGTATATACGCAGTAAATAGGCAGACATAATTAATTAAAAAATGTTTACAATGTGATCTGGTATTAATGTTATTATTCCATTCCCTGGCATGAAAAGAATATTAAGGTTGCCGTTTTACTAGTTCCTGGTGCTATTTCTTTCTTTCTTTTTTTTTTTTAAATCTCTGAAGTCAAAGCTTACCTAACTTCCAATACTATAGACCACAGGCATCTTCAAATTTAGCTGATTGATGTAAGAGAGTTTTGTAAATGATTAAGCAGGTACTGTTGTGTCTGCGGGAGCCTAATGGCATACAGTGTTTTGTTGTCTACTTTGGGTACCATCTTTTTAAGTCTATAAGTAACCTTATGTTTCTTAAGAGCAGAAAGATGTAATGCTTCTCCTCATTTTCTCGTAAGGCTCACAGCTATCAGTTCTGTGACAAAAGAAAGGTTTACAGGGGAACAAGAAAACAAATTTATTTAATCAGTTTTATGTGATGTTGCCTTCAGAGTTAAGGCCCAAGAAAACTGTCCGTTTTGATGCTAAGTGAATGAAAACTGGACAGATATATAGAAACAGGACACAAACGTGCTGTGTCCTGATGGCAGTGGCTGTGAGGGGCGTACCCTAGGCCTGTCTGTGGAGACTCGCCCTGGCCTCTCTGTGAGGCAGGCTTTTCTTCTGAGTATAGAGCAGGGCATCTTCTGAAATGAAGGTCTTATGATCCACTACCAGACAAATTAAGTTAGGTACTTTTTTTTTTTCTTTTGAGACAGGGTCTCCCTCTGTGGTTCAGGCTGGTCCTGAATTCACTTCAGAGCCCAGGCTGGCTTTGGACTCACGGCAGTCCTCCTGTCTCAGCCTCCCGAGTGCTGAGATTACAGGCGCGCGCTACCACACCCAGCTTATGTGGTGCTGGGGAATCGAACTCGGGTACTTAGCGCTTGGCTTAGCACTTGCTCAGCGCTTTAACCCCTGAGCCATTCCTCCAGCCCCAAGCTAGGTACTTCTTTATGACCAGCTCATACACAGAAAGGCAGAAAGGCAGAAGTTTAAAGTAATATTTTTAGACTCCGTGGCTGGCTTTGGGGAAAAGGAGCCCTGTTTTGATGACTTAACTTGGGAAAGAGGAATTCTGGTTTCTGGCAGCGAAAGACAGGAAGGTCTGAAGAGACCAGAGAGAGGCTGGCTCTTAGACTATGTGTGAGGCCTTTCAGTGTCCTTACATTCAGAATACACACCATGCTAAAACACTGTAAGTTGGAGCATCGTTTTCTAAATTCCAACATTACCTATAATGTTTTATTGATCCCAAAGCCGCCTTGGTTTACTAAGCCTTCTTTGGTTTGCTATAAACATTTTGAGTAAGATTTTGTAAGGAACTTCACTTTGTTGTTGGCTTGAGAGAATATCTGTCATCTACGATTTTAGGGAGGAAAGATTTCTTTTAGCTCACAGTTTCAGAAGGTCACAGTTCACTCATGAGCAGGTGGCTGGAAAATCATAGAACCACATGGTAGGGTGGACCAGAGAGAGCTCCTCCCGGAAGAGCAGAGCCAGCACACACCCTGCGCGGCAAACCCCAATCATCTCTTCCTTCTCGCCAGGCCTCATCACCAACAGTACACAGTAAACATGTACACAGGGGTTTCGGGGGACACTCGTGATGCTCCAGACTCAAACCACAACAGAATACAGTCTTCTTTGTTTAAAAAGAATTGTGTTATACAGTGAGGGTACAGTCAAAAAACATAACTGAAAATGCTACATTATGCCATCGTTAGTTTATAATACCTGTGTAGCACTTGATGCAGTATAGTAGTCTAGAGGCAATGTGAGAAGAAAATGGTAATATCTCTAGAGGCTGGATATCTTTGCCACTAGTAATTAAACTGAAGGAAATTAGTTTTTTCAAAGACAGTGGTCTCTTCAGTTCTCAAGGGTAGGGGCAATATGATGACTAAAGCTGGACCATGTCTTAATAAGTAAGATCCTAATTACAACTTAACTGACTTCTTTTGACTCACTTTTATATTAAAAATGGCCATTTTGAAAATCTTTCTTAAATGCCAGCTACTTGTACAGCATTTTGATAAAATAGGTAAGAATATAAAATAAATGATGAATTCCCTACATGAAGATAAGAACCAGAGAAAATATTTTATAATTAAAATTCTTTGTTCTCCACCTTACTACTAAGAGGGGTTTTAGGACAACTTCCTCATTATCTGCCCAACTTTTCTACATCAATATTTAGAAAAATGATTTTTTTCCCCAATACTATCTGAGTCTTGATAGGAGCAGACTTCCCTATTCCCTGTGCCTCTTGTCCCAGGATTTTGAGGACACTCTGAATCTCTTTAAATATATGTGGGGCATCTTCACTGTGGCACTTTGAGGGATGGAGGACGTCTTCCACTACACTGTGAACTTTTTATCATTGCTCTTCGCGGCCTGGGGTACAGAGATGTTAAAAAGGTACTCGTGACCAATCATTCGGTGGTAAAACACTATCAAGAAACATGGGATTACAGGAATACCTTTCCGGGAGATTTCCTGTACCTCGTGGTCCCAGGAAGCAAAGGCTGAGTGGGAATTCTTGGCGAGGAGGAAGCTGGGCAGAACCTTCTAGGCAAAGAGCAGAGCTGGGAAGACATGGAGACTGCGGAGCCTGTAGCACCGTGGAGCGTCTGGGAGAAACCCGCTGGCCGTCTTGAAGGGGACGCAAGGACCGCTTGGCTGAGTGGCCCAGGCTTTCAGGCAGGAGTCAGATAACACGAGTTTGTAAGTGATTGTGAGGACTTAATTCTAAAGGAAAAGTGGAGCTGAAACAGGATCAGATGCTCATTTTCTAAGGATCTCTGCAAGCACAGCGTGACTTGCAGTTCGGAGAAGGGTGTGTGGATTGTGTCCAGATCAGTTAGGAGTATGTGGTGATCTGAATGAGGGAAAGTCAGTCTAGGTGTAGGTAGGGTGGGAGAGCGCAGGACAGACAGGAGAAGTATCTTGAAGGTACAAATGACAGGGATTGCAGATAGGTTTGTGGGCCCTGGAGAAGGAAGGAAGGATGTGGCGTCCTTCAGAGTACCTGCTTTGAACTGTGACATTTACTAAGATAGGGGACATTAAACTTTGTGTGTGTGTGTGTGTGGGGGGGGGGTCTTTGCTCCAAGAGGATTTTAAAAATTTGCATGTTACATTTCCCTATTTTTTACATAATTCTATTTTGGGTGACATGGCTAAGTAGTCTTATGTTTCAAAATTACCTCTGTTTCTGTTACAGTTTAAAGTCTGTGCATCTGTTGAAAATTTAGTCATTTAAAATTATCCAGTTCAGTTCCAAACAATTACATTGTTATCCCAGGCACCTTTCCATCTTTCTTCTCTATGCTATGTGCCATAGCTTCCTTGAACAATTGACTTTATTTTTTTGAAATTCCGTTTCTGCCAACTTCCTCTTCTCCAGATTATATATGAAAACATACATCTGTGTTATATATTCTATAAGTAACACACACACACGCATGTATATCAACTCACACAATTTCTTTTAGACTGCACTAAGTAGTTAAATGACAAAATGGGGAAAAGGAAGAAATTTTAAAAATGTATTTTCTTTACTAGGTTGCCTTAGAACATGGACAGGCATGACAGCAGAGGGCTGGGATGCTTTCTTGTGTGTGTGTGTGTGTGTGTGAGTATAGCAACAATTTTACAATTTGGCTGCTTAAGAAAGTCAGAAAAATAGGAATCAATGGTTCCTTTTCCCCAGACACTTTCAGGGCATTATGACATACTAATGTAAATTGTAAGAATGATAAAATGGAGGGAGGTGTACTCTGAATCCCTTGCATGCACACAAATAAAGGTTCAGGTTCTTTCGGAAATGTTTACTAGAAAAAAATCCTCGTGGACAGATTTTAAAATGCTTTTGGATTGCATGACGGCATGGTGCCACTTCGATTGAAGGCTTGTAATATTTTATTTTTTTTTTCCGAAAGAATCAGGATAAATCCTGTAAACATTTTTTCTCATTTTATTGTTTCTGTTGTACTATTGTGTTTGGCTCTAACCTTTTGCCCCTGGGAAACAAAACTTTTTCTTTTTTTCTTTCTTTCTTTTATTTTTTTACTTCAGTGGTCCTGCTGAGTTCTCCAGCTGCCAGCCAGCGGTTTCAGAGTTGTTCCTTATTTACACACTGTAATTCTGGCCCATCAGAAACCTTCCTAAGACTTGTGTGAAGCACAGTATACTAACTTTAAGGGGTATATTTTTAAGGTAAATCTTTGTGAAAAATTGCTTGCAGCCTTTCTACATTTTCGAAATACAAATTCAGTTAGATCATTTTATCCTTTAAATGCGATTATGTGATTATCAGCATACAGTTTAGTCTTATAAAAATGAAACTGTGTGTATCGGTCTATCATCTGGCAAGGTCCAGAAGCTGTTCTTCATTCATTAAGTATTTAAAATAAGGATTGTGGTGTACATGACGTTGGGTTGTAGGTAAGCTTTGCAAAAGCAGAGTCGGTTCATTTTGTGAAATGGAGATGTTGACGTAGTTTATGGCTAACGGAGGGGAAGAGAAAAGATTGAGGGAAGAATTGGCCCTGCTTGAAGAAATGGTAAAACATCACAGGCGAGGGACACTTGGAGTAAGTCCAAGTCCACTTGTATTTGCAGGTAAGTGATACGGAAAAAAGTGCTTGCATGCTGTCACCCCTTTGCAACAATCATGTATTTGAGTTTGCTGTTTCCTGAAGTTTGCTTCTAGTTCTGTAAATCAGTTATATTGTAATGGTCTGGGTATATTTTTCAAACTGGATTTGAGACAGTTGTACTTCATACATTTTGGAAAATTCAGCTTCACTTGCCAGTTCTTGGTGGATTTAGTTAAACAGGAACAACTCGGGGGACAAGGAAAGGTGAATGTTTCCTTCTGCAGAGGAAGCAGTGATTCTTGCATTCAGCATATGTTGTTGAATGCTTGGTGTGTGTCATATTGTTAAGGAACAATGAAAAATAAACATTAGAAGTCTGTGAGTGAGCTATGTTGCTGTGACAAAATCCCTGGGAGGGCAACTGAGAGGGGAAAAGGTTGTTTTGGCTCGTGGTTTTCCACGTTTCAACCCGTGGCCAGCTGAGTCTGTTGTGTGGGCTGTAGGGGAGGCACAAATCATGGAGGATGTGTGGTGCGTGTTGGAGTGAAGCTGCTCACTCCTGGCAGCCAGGAAGCAGAGAGAGAGAGGGAGAGAAGAGGTGAGGGAAAGACTGGGAACAAGTGAGAGATAAAAGAGAGAAGAGAGAGGGTGAAAGAGCCGAGGGTGAAAGACCTTCACACTAGGCTACATCCTCAGCCTATTTTTGGTTTTTAATTTTGAGACAGCGTCTCTTGTTAGTCACTAAGTAGCCCAGGCTGGGCTCATATCCTCTTGCCTCAGCCTCCTAGAATGCTGGGATTCCAGGCCTGCACCACCAGGCCTGGCAAGGGAAATATTGTGTGTCAGTGTGACAGTTTCTCTAAAGGCCACTTGAGTAGCAAGTGAGAGGGATTAGTTTCAAATGCAGGTTTGTCTGACAGAAATGTATGAACTCAACCAGCTTAATTATACTGGAATTTTGAAGTTTTGATTGCTAGCCATTAAGATATTGTTGGAGGTTTTGAATGAAGGTATATTTAGATGGTATGATATCTTCAGTAGTAGCATTAGAGTAGGGTATGTGTTGTGGGGCCATGCTGAAGAAGCAAACTACTGAATTGGGAGTGGCCGGGGTTTTCCTGGAAGTTCAGTCAAAGGGGGATTTTCTAGGCAGAGAGAAGAGGCAGTGAAAGGCCTGGAAATAAAGTGGTAGGAACTGCTCTTGATGCTTGTAATGATGATAAAGATGATCATGGCACATTGAGGGGGCTAGACCATAACACCAGTAAGGTCCATACCACGGAGTCATGACTTAATCTTGGAGGCAACCTGATGATAGTGAATACCGAATATTGAGAAGGCTTTCTTTTCTTTTCTCTTTTTTTCTTTCTTTCTTTCTTTTTTTTTTTTTTTTTTTTTTTTTTTTTTTTTTTTTTTTTTTTTTGTGCTTCTGGGCATCAAGCCCAGGGATTTCATACTATATCCCCAGGCAATTTTTATTTTTTGAGACAGGATCTCTCTTAAGTTGCTAAGTTGTCCAGGCTGGGCTCAAACTTGCCTTTCTGCTGCCTCAGTCTGCCAGAATGCTGTGACTGAAGACCTATGCCACTGGTCAGGTGATAGTGAGAGCTGTTAAGGAGAGGAGTGATAAGATCAGATTCCAGCAATTTGGAAGGTTATATTACACTTATTTTGTGTTAAATGTCAATCAGTTTTTAGAAGGCGCTTCATTGCCTAGTGATCATCCTGCCTTATATCTGTTAGTTTTTTAGAAGCTTTTAGTGTTTTGTGCTTGTGCAGATTTTTTGTTTCCCTTTTCTGTACTGCTACCCCCAATTCCTTGCTCTGTCCGGCATGTTTGTGGCACACAGAATCCCAGCCAGGTTTATGAAGGGCAGTAAAAGAAGTAACTAGAGAAAAAAGTTATAGGTTGTTATAATCCCTATGCTTGTTTTAGTGGTAGACTTTGGTATTCTTACGAGAGCCTGAGCCTTTCTAAATTAATCTGATGTTCTCAACACAGCTTCCAGCCTAGGAAATTGACCACAGGTAGAATAATTGGAAATTATTGGTGTAGCCCAAACTGCATTCCGGCTGCCAAGTGTGGATACATGGGAGGCAGGCTGCTTTGTCTACTTCCTCGTAAACATTCTTTCCGCATTCTTTATCAGCATGTAATCCCGAGACACAAAAAGCCTTTGTGTCCCACTGGGAATGTGAGAAAATCAAGCTTATCCATTGGTTTTGCTCCTGGTTAAGAAGCACCAACGTTTCTGTATGACACCTCCCCCCACAACCCCCCCCCACCCCCGTCCCTGCCAAGTTTTGAATTGAGATAAATGTTGTTAGCTAGATGTGTTGTACGTTTCTGTGTAAAATAGTACCATTCTATTTTGAGAAATCATGTGGATTATAACTGTATGTTTTCAGCTACCTGATGCAATGACTTGTACTTGTTAGATATGTAAATTTAATGGAACATAACATACTATGTTATCACTGACATGGAACATCTCATGTGTCAGGTACTGGGTGTGTGTGTGTGTGTGTGTGTGTGTGTGTGTGTGTGCGCCCGCGCATATATTGCATATGTAATTTAATTATTATGATAACTATGTTATGCTTATAGGCTACATTGTGCCTCCTCTTTCCCCTTAATTCATATATTGAAGCCCTAATCCCCAATGTGATTGTTTTTGGAGGTGAGCCTTTTTTTCCTCACTCTGTAGCCTAGGCTGGTCCTGAATTTGTTTTGCCGTCCAGGGTAACCTTGGACTCACAGCAGTCTTCCTGCTTCAGCCTCCGAGTGGTCAGTGCTGGGATTATATGCAGGCATCACCATGCCCGGCTTTCTATGGTGCTGGGAAATCAAACTCAAGGCCTTGAGCTCAGCTAACCAAGCCCTTTGACTGCTATGCCATTTCTCTGGCCTGGAGATGAGCCTTTTAAAGAAATAACTAAAGTTAAGGAAAGTCCTAAGGGTGGAACTCTAAATTGACTGACCAGTGCTACAATGATATCTCAAAAATGGATATGCACAGAAGAAAGGGCAGGGGAGGACACATGGGGAGGGCAGCCACCTACACAGAGAAGAGAGGCCTCTGGAGAAGCCTGTCCTGCTGGTACGTTGATATTGGGCTTTAACCTCTGTGACCGCGAACATTAATTTCATTGTTTTAAACCTGCCAATCTATGATATTTTTTCAATGATAGTCCTCCTAGACTAATACACATTTTATCATGTGGAGAAATGAAATCAGGGAGAGGATGGGCAGCTGGTTTAGTATCGCTCAGCTAAAAAATGAACGAGTGAGGATTCCAGCGTGATGAGTATCATTATGGAAGTAGTGCTGTTGATGGCCAGGCCCGAAAACGGTGCTTCCCAGTCCCTTGTCCTGAGTGACATGACCATGTGCTGCCTCTGGCATTTCCCCCCTCTCCTTTCTTCTGTGCACCCCTGTTCCTTGTAGTTCACGATATGCATGGACTGCTCACTTTGACCTCTACAGTATGGGAATGATACACCTGCAGAATGGCTTTTGCTCTGGCTCAAGCAATTCCACGGTTTAGAATGAGCAGGGTCAGCAGACACTGTTAATTTTTTTTTCTTGTCACGCATTAACTTTTCAAGTAATACCAAAGCTCACCTTTGTTTTTCCCAGCATTAGTTTCCTTATTTCTGTTAAAAGCTGCTTTTGAAGGATATTTCTTATTCTTATTGTTTGGGAAATAATTTTTGTGAAAGCTAAAAATCGAGAGAGAGAGAGAGAGAGAGAGAGCGAGAGAGAGACTGGTTGAATTAAAGAGTCCATGTAAATATATAAGGCTGGTCTTACTATGAAGTGTTTTTGATGATTTAAAAATGTTTTGTATTTTATGTATTTTACAGTCGTCCCTAAAATATGGTAGTATTCTTTGGTATGTAAACCTAAAAAAAGGGCCCAGCTTTAAATATGCAATGAAATGATCAATGGGTATAAGTTGTAAGATCTTTTCTGAAAACCCAGATAAAGAATGTAATATATATATTTACACACACACACACACACACACACACACACACACACACACACACACACACACTGATATTGGTCTGGGAAATAATAAAGCTTTTTTTGAGCTTATTAAGCATTACATATATAATTGCAGTTGTGTATTTGGCTGCGGCTTGAATCTGGAATGGCCACCAAAAGCCTCTTTTGTCATTGAAAAGGTCAATTGATAACTTCATGTGCTATTAAGGAGGTGAGTCCTGGTTGGAAGAAGTGAATAACTGGCAGGTAGCGTACAAGAATATATTCTTATCCCTTCTTCCCCTCCTCCCATCCTGACTCCTGTTGCTTTTCTCTTGTTAAGCCTTTACCAGGCCCTTCCACCACTGCCTGTGATCATGAGCCAATAGGAGACAAAAGGAACCCCTTGTCCTTCAAGTTATGTCAGGTATTGTGTCCCAGTGATGAGAAAGTGACTAAGACAGTTGTATAGGAAAACAAAACTCTGAAACAAGAACTTGGGCTCTTTCCTGATTCTCCTCCTGATGATGTAATTAAAAGAAGTCCAATTTGTGTGCTTTGTTATCTACCTTTTGCAATGTTCAATTTAATACCAGACTTGGGAATAGATAAAAAAAAAAAAACCCTAGGTTATATTGATGAATAAATTGGATTTCCTATTTTACTTCAATTTATATGATTAAGACAGCTATATGAAAACTACCATTTAAATTCCACAGGTTAAAGCCCACCCTTACGTACTTCGCCCTTAAGATCTTTTCAGCACTTAATGTTTGCCCAGGAGTGGTCAGCTATAGACTGTTGCGAGTTGTAGCCAGCTGCCTCTTTTATAATCCTGTTTTCCAGAGGATTCTCCATTTCTGGGGGACCCTGTATCCCTTACTGCCTACAACCCCACTGTCTTCAGTCACAGTTGCCCCTTGGAGTGTCTGACCCTAACTGTGGCTAATGTATTGGGATGATGACCGCTCTGATACTTCAAGCGGGACAGGAGCATTGTTGTGTTGGCAGTCAGGATTTCACTCCAAAGAAGGGTTATCTAAGGTCCGCGATAGAAGTCAGGAGTGTGGCTTTGCTGGGTTTCAGTGCATACCGGCACCCGTAGCTTGATGGCTTGTGGTCTTTTCCTGCCTCCAAGATCCCATGAGGAGCCCCTTAAGTATGTTCGTGGCTGAGATGTTACCCGGGTTCCGTTGAGCCTTCGTGCTGATTTCGTGTCTGATTTCGCGGAAGGTGGGAGTGTGAAGCTTCTGCTAGTCAGAAGGGGACCTGGAAACACGGGTTGCCTCTCAAATTCGTTTCTGTGGAAATATTTTCAGAACTCTAGTTTTACGACTTCACCAGCGACTCACTTGAACCATGACTTATTAATTTATTTATTTTGTGTATGCTTTTTTCTCATGCCTATTTCCAGTAAAACCACGGAAATATAAATTGAGTAAAAGATTATTTTAATATAATTTTTTCTGTAGGATATCAATGGCTGTGTCTTCATATAAAATATTTATGTGTGAATAACATTGTTCTTATTTTAAATCATTCTATTTGTGAATGAAAGCTGAAAGAAGATAAATATTATACTCTATCATAGCTGAAACTCACTTTCAGCATTAGATTTACTTTCAGATTTTTAAGGAATTAAATAATGCTACATTTATCGCACAATTATAGTACTGTTCCACTAACATAGATTTTTTTTCCTTGAAACGTATCTCTTTAATATCTACTTAAAAAATACCAAATTGAAGCTACCTATTGGCAGAACTAACCGTAAGTTGGAGGCTTTGCTTCGAACATTTGAATGCACAATTTTAGCTGTAATTATCCAGCATACTCAACATGAGGATGAGGTGAAGCTTCTGTTTCAAAGGTAATATTTGCATTTGTTGTGTTACAAACAGCAGATCTTACAGGATGCCAGACTAGGCAATTGTTGTTGGATGCCCACCGCCTGTACCCCATTTAGATATGTAGCAGCATCTAGTTATGCTATCCTGTTTTCTCTCACACTCAATGTGGGTAGCCTAACCACACTGGGAGAACTTGAATTTGCCCCTGGGATTTCTTAAACTGGGACCAGGAATTGATCTTCTTACAGATAATGAAACATTGTGGGACTTAAATTGTGAGTGAGATCTCACCGTCTTCGTCTTCCCTGCAAGGGAAGGCAGCAAAAGAGAGTATTAGAAGGAGAAATTGGAGCTGCTCTGCCATGTGAATCATCTCTGTATGAGAACTAGTCTTTTTCTTGCATATCCTGTTTAATTATTCAACATTCCCTTTGATTTCCCTGGTTGATTAATTTCTCCTATTGCCTGAGCTAGTTTGAGTCAGTTTCTTTCATGTAAAACCAATGTGATAGCCACCTCAATCAAGTCGCTGTTTTTATATGGTCATTTATTTTTTTAAAACCCTAGGTATAAGTTATTTTCAATAATTATAGTCACGGCCTGGCTGGAATATTGATTTCTGCTTATTTTTTACTTAATATATCTAATAAACATGTTCCTTTTTTAGATGTCATTAGAAACCTGTATATAAATTGGCATTATAGTACACTTTAATCTGTGATTCATGTTAACTATTAAAATTGTCTTCTACTTTTTGCTTATTTAAAAAAATTAAGATAACATTCTCCAAATTTAGTAGTATTCTTTGGGTTAATTTCTGCGAGGTGGATTATTATGAAAAAGATGCTGCTATTTAATGAATAATCACAGATTTTTGGAACCAAAATAAAGCTGAACAAAAATCCACATCTGCTACTTACTACCCAAGTAGCTCTAGTAATATAATTATACCTTCTAGTCAAAATAGGGATAATAAAATCTATCTTCTTTCTTTGTTATTAAGATGAAATTATTTAAAAAATGCCAATTTTTTTTAACAGTGTGTTCAACACTATAGGAAACTGGCTTGATGTTATTGTTGGTTTGACCATTGTGGGTTTTTGTTGTTCCTGTTTTTTTTTTTTTTTTTTTTCTGATTCTGGTGACCAAGCCCAGGGCCTTCACACTAAGTTACATCGCCAGCCCACTTTTATATTTTTGATTTTGAGACAGAGGTCTTGCCACATTGCCCAGGCTGGGCTCAGACTTCCTGACTCAGCCTCTCAGAGCGCTGGGATTATAGGCCTGCGCCACTGGGCTTGGCAATCATTGATAATTTATTTCTCAGTAGTGTGTCTTGCTGGAGCATCTTCCTGTTCCTGCTGGGCCCTGCTCAGTTTGCTTCCCTGCATCCCTTCTGTGATAGAGATGGACCCCAATCTTGGTCCTCGGCAAAGAGCTACTTCCTTTCTCCATTGTACACTGACATCCCTCACTCTGATGACAACTGTGGTTTAAATAGTTCTCATCTCTCCTTTCACTTTTATTCATATAGCAACACACATGTGCTATCTATCTTTTCTCCATGATTTTGATCTGGCTTTCTAATAAAAAGGATTGCTAAAAGAATAGATGTTCATTCATGTATGCACTCATTTTCTTGGAATCACTTATTACATAAAACATGCTAATAAGTTTGTGTTAGGATTGGACACCAGCAAACTTTTCCACCTTCCACTTTATTTTCCCCCCAGGGAAGGCGGTTATTAGCAATCTGACACCAGCAGAGCTAAGTGAAGACTAACCTGATATCTACTTGCCTAGAATCAGATGATAAATGTGTCATATATGCTATTATAAACAGCTGATCTAAATTTGAAGTGTCATTACTTAAATGTGAAAAAAATGTGATTATGAGTTGATTACAATAAAGCCATAGATTAACATTTTTACAGAATACTAGGTATTTCTGATGCTTTTTTATTTGTGAGTAGCATTAAAATTTAATAGAATTTGCATTTGTTATATGTAGATCGATCTTCATGTTATTATGAGTTCAGAGACCACTCTCTAGTGCCTTTGATCCTGTGAATGGCCTGTTAAGATTGTCTGCTTATTAAAATGGAAATTTAATTTTTAGAAAGTTTACATATATTTTAAAGCAAATTAAAATTATAGTACTTAGGGATTGTAAATTTGATTTGTATTTTCTGAAAGGGAGAAAATAAATTTTAAAAATATGATTTGATTTGAGTAAACTATTCTACTTGAATTTTCCTGAGGTCATTATTTGAAAAGTATAAATGAGGGCAATTTTCTGTTGCTTCTTCTTGCGTCTCAGAAATTATTTCCACTAGCTTGCTTTTCTTCCTTTCTTTCTCTCTTTCTCTTTCTTCCTATCTTTCCTCTCATTCTTTCTTTCACCATACTGATAATGGAACTCAATCACTGAGCTGTATACTTGTCCTTTTACTGTATTTATTTTTTAAAAATTTGAGGCAGGATCTCAACTAAATGTCTAGCCTAGCCTCCAGCTTGCACTCCTCCTTCACCAGTCTCCAGAGTAGTTGGGATTATAAGCAAGCACCACTTGCCTGGTCAGCAGTATAAATCTCAAACAGACCATTAACAACATTTAAAATTGATTTGTCTTTGAAAGTCTTCTCTCTTTTTTTTTGAGAGGGAGAGAAACTGGAGATTGAACCCAGAATTTTTACTTGAAAAAAACATCTCAGCCATTTTATGCATCACCTTACTTATTTTTATGTTGAGAGAGGCTCTCCTTTAGTTGTTAAATTGTCCAGGTTGGGCTTGAACTTGCAGTTCTCCTATCTCAGCCACCCAACTTCCCAGAGTGCTGGGATGATAGGCCTCTGCCACCAGGTCTGGCAAAACGTTTGCTAAATTCATAAGGGATTATCCAGGAAATAGTTTCTTCCCTAGTTTACTTGTGACCATGGCAGCAAGCACATGTTGCATCACTCCATAATGAGTCCAGCAACAATGAAATTAGTATCACAGGCTCATTCCTAATCAAGGTGGTTGATGCTAGCAATAGACTGTTTAATGTTAAGGCTTATAGGTAGAAGTTCATTTAAGGTTAATAATTCATTTGAAAATTTAACTAAAATCACAGGACTGAAACTAACCTGTAGAAAACATAGTTTTCCAGAATCATTAGAGTATGATTTTATTACTAGAAGTTTAAAAGATAGCTAAGAATTTATTTAAGGCTTCTTTAAGGAATTTGCTTATTCCATCTCTAGTTAAGGATTTTAGAGAAGTAGAAAGAAGGCTTAGTGAGAGTCAATTTCACTATTCTTGGAAATACGGTTTTGTTAAAAAAATTGTTGCTTAAACCTACTTTATGACCATAATTTAAAACTAAGAGTGATGAAAAAGCTAGGAATGTCAAGTGAGACACAATCAGCAATTTTTTGTGCTTACTTTTCTTTGATAAACATGGCTATTGTAACATGTGCGTACCTAGATTTTATCAGTTCTTGTATTTCAAAGGCACTTTGGTGAGTAACATATGTTTCTGAGAATGCAGGAAAACTGGGACTATATAACAGAACCATCAAGAGGGAAAATAAATTGAAAAGGAAATGACTGACTCTGGAAATTATTAGAACATCCTGCCCAGGATGACATTACCGAATCTTAGTTCCGTTATTTTTATAAAAAAGATAAAATCTATACACACCAGAAGACAATGGCAAACAGACGCAGTTAGCCTGTGGTCGTTTTGTATCACAGTAACATTGTACTTTTAATTTGATTTTCAATTTAATTAGCACTGGCTCTTCCCATCAAGGGAGAGCCATGACCTTGTTCAGGATGATCACGCATACATTGCATGATGCCTGTGACCTTCCTGGCCTTTTGGGGAATGTGCATTCCTTTGGTATATTAGGTATCTGTTATTATAGGTTTTTTTTTAATGTTCTCTTGTTTGGTCTTTTATTTATTTATTTATTTATTTTTGAGACATGGTCTTACTCTGTAGTACAGGCTAGTCCTGAACCCACTTTGTAGCCCAGGCTAGCCTAGAACTCATGATAGTCCTCCTGCTTCAACGTTTCTAGTGCCGGGGTTACAGGTGTGCACCACCGTGCCTAGCTATCATGTGGTACTAGTGGTTTGAACCTGGGACCTTGCGCTTGCTAGGCAAGCAGTCTCATCATTGAGCTATGCCCCCTCGTCCTCTTTTGTCTTTTTTAATTATACTCAGCTTTATTACACTTAATCTGCTACTTTTCAGACAAAAAAAGGAAAATAAAATGAAAAATCTGAAATATGTAAGTGTGAATTTTTTTAAGTTAGAGCAGTGTTGATTTTTGCCTAGAAACACCATGGCAGATGTGGATGAGTTAATAGAATAAGGCAAAAAAAAAAATTAGGAGAAAAGACAGGCTAAGTGGAAAAAAATCACTACTATTGTAAGAACTGGAAGAGCAGAATCACATTGTTTTTTGAATTATTTGTATGAAAGTCAACCCTCGGCTCAGTTTTGGTTGCATCCTGACGCAGTTAGGATGCAGTGCTCATCTGGGTAGAATTTTGTTTTATCAAGAATCATGCAGCTAAGGAAGTTGACACTTGGTTGGCTCCGCTGGGGGAAGCCCCCATGTGAGACATGGAGTGTTTTCATGAGCAGGATACCACCTGGTTCCTCCTTGCTCTGACTTCACTTGCTGTTGTCTGGAATAATGAGAACTGTTCATTGGCTTAGTGCCTTCGCTTGTAGGAGACAGATGCTATCTGATCTCTCTGTCAGAAAAATTCCCAGAATCAGCCATTCAGCCTAGAACAATTGGCGTCTTGTTGATGGCCAGCCTTGGAAGAGGGGATTCTCTGTTTTCTCCCACCTTGCCTTTTCTGTGCTTCCATCAGAAGCCGAAACTGTTCACTGACAGGCCAACTGAAGGGGCGAGTGGGTTCCTTTTGTGGAGGTTTTATTTTATTTTTCCTGTACCTTGGCTGTTTATTATTATATTGATGTAACATCTCTGCTTCTAGAAATGTCCAGATTGCTAGTTCATTCATGGTTCTTCTGCTGAGCGTGTCTCTCCTGAAGAGTGTTTCTGCTTGTTGCTTCTGATAAACCTGTTTTATTTGAACAAGTTTCCTTTTATTATCCTCCCCACATTTCACAGCCTGTGACTACACGTACTTCCTAGTTCTGATTTTTGGGCAGTAAATTTCAGAGAGTTCTGACTAAATGTATGCATACGTGTATCTGTGCAGTTTGGTCAATTGAGAAAAGGTAGACAGAAGTGAGTCACTGCACTGTCTTTTCCTTTTAACACCCAACCCCTACTTATGGCCCTGGACACTTGACCTCTTCAAGAAAGTCAGGAATACTTTTCAAAGTCCTTCAGTACACGTCTGGGTCAGCAGAGGCCCTCGAGTCAGTTCTCTTGTTTGAACCGCTAGGGCAAGTATTAAACAAACAACATAGAAGGAGCTATGCAAGTTGCTCCTTTGTTCTGCTGCCTGAAATGCCAGTGAGCAGATTCCACTCATTTATTCATCTTTATTTATTTCTTGTTTGGAAAACTTACTGGGCTGGGAAACATTAAATTCTGAGAAAATAATTCATGGAAGCTAGATTGTCCATGTTTAAACCTCTATCATGTGCTTGTTTTCAGAAAAATCCTATGCTACCTAGTAGCAGAAACATAAAAGACTAATAAGACCCAATTCTTTGAAGTATGTCAATCTTTCTGGAGACTTTTGATGTGCATGTTCATGAAGAATTCTTAGTAGAAGCCGAGGACCAGGTTTCAGCAAATTAACAATAATGTAATTTAAAACAAATGAACTGAAGAGATGTAATGTGATTAAAGTGTCTCCAAGGTAAGTGAGGAATGATAATTTAATCAGACTGAAGAAAAAGCAGCTGGGTGTGGAACTGAAGGAGAAAAAGTATAGAGGGTTTTTTTTTTTGAAGGAGGATTCTTAAGGAGTCCTTGGTGCCACAATTCCTGCAACACAATATTGTCAGTTGCGTGGGAAAACAGATCATAACAGAAAAATAATGGCGCAGCGATCACTTACACAGTGAATTTTTACTCATTTCATCCTACCTCAGCCCTTTGTCTCCAGATCTGAATTGGCCGGTTTCTCGGGGAGTACAGCAAGTTGTAAGCATCCAGCAATACGAAGCGATTGAAATGCAGAGCATCTGATATGCAGAGCTGCAAATTTAAAAAAGAAAAAGAATTTTACGTTCTAAATCTTGGCAAAGCGGAGTAAATGTCCGGTTAATGTTTGAACTTAAGTAACTGGTTGTGTGGGTAGTTTTAATCTCAGGGTAAAGTTAAAGAATCTATTGGAGGTGAGGAGACACACTTTCAAAAAATAACTTGCAAAGAGAAACTGTTATTAGGCTTTTAAAAACTGATTTCTCCCTGGAATTGGACTGGAAGTGCAGGCTTGTTGGAGACTACGTGTCTTATACCTTTTTTGCAGGGCTGCACTGACAGTCCTAGTAGAGAACTTTTGTTCAGGGTGTGGCCCGCAAGCTGGGGCGGAAGGTTCTGTGCTTTGGGTGTGACAGAGTGACTCAGTGGAGAGAAGTGAAGGATGGACAATGAGAAATGGAGTAGGAAAAGCTGTGGAATGCTTTTATGGCCCACATAAAATTTTAGGCTTTATATAGTGTGTTGTGTGCTGACTTCTCATGAGCCTTGGCCTCGGTGGTCACCTTGGCTTTGGGTGGCATCCAGATATTGGCCTGTAGAATGGACTGAAAGCTGTGAACTTTGGGTCCTGTAAACTTGGTCAATGCTTTTGGAAACTCTTGAAATGTATATACGCGTGAAGAATTTGTAGCATGTGGAGAGTAACTTTCAGCAACTAAATAGTGTGATTTAAAACTAATGAACTGAAGAGATGCATTGTGATTAAAATATCCACCCAGGTATGTGAACTTGAGTAAGTTGCCATGCCTTTTTGATCCTCCTCCCTCCCCCTGCCCCGCTTCCCCCAAGGCGATGAGGGTGTTAAGCTGGCTTACTAGGTAGGTGCCTTCCATATGCTATGAACGTTATGCTGGCTATTCAGTATCGGAGACCAGCCAAATATGTGGGCTTGAACTAGGGACTTGATTCTTAATTTGTGTGTGAGACATAAAGGTTTGGGTGGGATTTCACTTAAAACAAAGAGAGGCTGGAGGAATGGCAGAGGTGAAAGGATTTACCTAGCAAGCCTAAGACCCTGTGTTCCATTCCCATCACTACATAAACTGGATGTGGTGCCCCACACCTGTAATCCCAGCACTCAAGAAGCTGAGGCAGGAGGATGGCCACGAGGCCAAAGCGAGCCTGAGATACAGAGCGAGTCAGGACCAGACGGGGCTACACAGTGAGACCCTGTCTCAAACACAAATAAATAAATAAAATCAAAAAGAAATAGAGACTCAAGGTAAAAGTGGAAATGGCATACATAAGCAAGTTGAGTGTTGATGTTGAAGAAGACAGAGAGTTGGAAATAAGGTTAAATTTATGAGGCTTGGGGGTGGGGAAGAAAATGTCACCTTGACACGTCTGGGAGATTCACTAACACTTGCTTATTGTTGGGGGAAGATGAGCTCAGGTTCACATGCTCAATTTCAGTTGACATCTGAGTGACACTTTTGCAGGCATCTGGAAGAACAGGCACGCAAGGGGACTGAGAGAGGGCTCCTGGGCGTCAGCCACAGGCAAGCTGTCCTCCTAGCAGACCGTGAACCGGCTCATCCAGGAAGGAGTGGGAAGGGAAAACAAAGCCTTCGCCTAAGGTTGGGGCTGAAGCAGTAGGGCAGGCCCTTTGGGAAGCCAGCAGCGGGAGATTGGGGACAACAATTAGGTAGCAGAATGGGGTGAGTCCAAGAGTAACTGGGAGTTGAGGAGCTGCTGTGGCTATCTTTGAGGTAACAGGAAGCCTCTGAACAGTTTCCTTGAGCCATTTGCTGAGTTCTGAGGTGGTATAATTTAATGGGGAAAATGGAGGCTGTAAGAATAGAACACTTACTTTAATCAAAGACAGAATATGGAAGTTCTATTAAGTAGGAAAATAATGTAAAATTCAAGATGCTTATATGTAATTGTGTGCTAAGAAGAAAGATGGGCTGTTTTTTAATTTTGCCTTCAACTAACAATTAACAAAGCTTTTTTTTTTTTTTTTTAAATGCTACCTAAATGCCATTCTGCCTTCTACTCAAATGAAGTAAATCTTTCTCCTAGGAAACTGGGAGATAAAAATGTTCTCGTGAAAACTTGTTTTTCTCTACTACTGATGTTAAAACTGCCATGTCCCAACCAGCTAACTACAAAGAGGCCTTGGTCTGCTAGTTTCTGTGTGTTCACCTGTGAACACTATGTCTGGATTAAGATGGATTCTGTTACAGTGGAATTTGGACATAATTGAGATTGAGTCAATATAGGAATTTATTACTCTGTTTGCTATGTAAATAAGAGCTCGAAGCAAGGCTCCCAGTGAACTGTGTGTGCAGATGGCTATGGGCTATTTTTTTTTTCTCTGAGTTCCAGTGTCAGAAACATTTCAGAAATAAAATGCAAATTTAAAAAAATCTTATCTGAGACATCTAGTTAGTTGGAATAACTGCTTCAGAATCGGTTAGTTTTGTAGACATTGAAAAATTAAAATCCATAGCATGCTTTGGGACTGTTTAGTACAAATAGGTATTTAGGCATGACCAGAAGTCTCTAAGGTGCTTGCTGAGTTGTTTTTTTTTTTTTTTTTTTCCCAACTAGCATAGTGATGCTGGTGTAGTGAGTGTTTGCTGAAGCTCCCCTTAGTGTGAAGTGTGCCCCTCTTAATTACTGAGAACATCTGGCTTTACTTGTACCTCTCTGAGGAGGAAGAGGAGCCCAGTTGCTTCAGAGGAGAGGAGTCAGCTCACGGCATTAAAGTGAGGTTGGTGTGGAGGTCAGTATTCAGTATACCTGTTAGTCTATGGAGAGGAGATGCCAGAAGCAAAGATCTCAAGTTTTGTATCTTTTGATTTTATTTTGTACTAATAAAGCTTGACCTATACATAGAGCCATCTTTTAATGTGCTTCTACACTAGCAATTGCTTTATATTTATCTTTTTTTCTAGCTATAATGCTGTTTTCCTTTGAAGTGAAACTGTGAAAAGTGAAGAAATCTTACTGGGACAATATTCTGCTAAATAGCAGACACTCAAGGCTTGATGACCCCCTGAACAAGCCAAACAACCAACCAACTTCTATGTATTTAAGATCCTCTCTTTCCTACAGTGTCACAAGTTTCATCATCATCATCAACGACAACAAAAATACTCCATTGAACAAGATAAAAAAAATGAAGGCAAAATGACCTATGATTACTCTCTTACCGTGTAGCATTATTTTCCGTGGCTTAGTCAGGTTGTGTCAGGGCTCCCTAAACTTGTGCCAGTGTGGAGAAATGACCAAAAGCAGTCTCAGCACTCCTAACACAGGATCACAAGCAGGACGTAGCACTTTACCTGTGGGCACGTACATCCCATTGCAGCACAGTGCCCTTGCACAAGGACACAGGGATAGTGCCAAACTGGATCCAGGGAGGAGGCAAAAATTAGGGTCCTCAGTACTCGCCAGTCTTCTCTCAGGGAGCAGGAGCACAGAGAGGGGGACAGGGAAGGCGGATCAGCAGCACAGTGGTGTTAATTCTTAAACTCTGTCATCTTTCATTTTTTTCCCTCTGAATACGGAGAAAAACAATGTTTCCCAAGATTGCTTGATAACTTTAATTTTAAGTAGATGGGATGCCACATCTCCTCGGTCATTGATTTGACATTTGATAACAGACATGTTATCAACATGGCTGTCCTCAACAGTGTGAGACTTGTATAGCTGTGTAGCTTTTCCTCTTGGCCCCTGGATTTTGGTGGCCGTGGCAAGGACATGTGGAGAATGATGCCAGGAGAGAACTGTTTTATTCCCAAATACCTCAGAATGGAATAGGGTCTCTTCTTCCAAGCTTATGAAAAGGTGTTTTTCTTTTTGTTTTGAAAAAATATGCATTGTATTAGTGCATATCAGTTATACAGAACAATGGGTTTTATTGTGGCATCTCTATCCAAGAACATATCCTTTATCCAGATACTGTATTCTTGTGTATGTCCTTTTAGTTCTTTTTAAATCCCCTTCCTCCTTAGTTTCCCAAGAAAGTAGCTTCTAAATGTGCATTTTATTTTCATTAGTAGAAGAAAATTTCGGAGTGTCTAAATTGTGCATCTTGATATTTTGTATGTGTAAAATTTAAAATGTAGCTATCAGCAGTTTGTTACATAGTTGTTCATGTTCTAATCTTTTGACAGGGCTAGGTAAATATAACCTTTTCTTTGCTGATTTTAAATGATTGATTACTCTTCTGGAAGTACACGGGTTACTTTTTTCTGTGGGAGGGGGTAGAGAGGGAGGGGGAGGCACACTTCCATCCTTGCCAAGTCTCTGCCTTGCTCAGGATGGGCCTGAGTTGCTGATCTTTTCCTTGGCCTCCCAGAGTGCGGGGATTACTGTCAGGTACCATAATGACAGCTGCTCACTGTTGGTGTTTCAGACAGTAATAAGTAGGTTACAGAGAGAGATTGTTGCTTTGTGGTTACTTTTGAATTCAACCAGGAAACTAATGTCACTTTTTCTTTATTTAGTTTTAATGTATCTTATATAATAATTTAATATATTTAATATGTCTGCTGGATTAATTTGGTGTGGTGGCACAAGCCTATAATCTCAACACTGGAGGCTGAGACAGGAGGATTGCCATGAATTCAAGGCCAACCTGGACTATACAACAAGACACAGTCTTCAAAACAAAAACAAAAACAAAGAAGCAGATAGACCCCAAATCCCCAGAACTCCATCTATATGTCTCTATCTCTTGGCCATGTCCTAATTGTAACTGGTTTTTTTTTTTTTTTTTTTTTTTTTTTTTTTTTTTTTTTTTTTTTTTTTTTTTTTTTTTTTTTTTTTTTTTTTTTTTTTTTTTTTTTTTTTTTTTTTTTTTTTTTTTGAGGCAGGGTCATACTCTGTAGTTCAAGCTGGTTCTGAACTCAGTATGGAGCCCAGACTGGCCTTGAGTTTATGGCACTCCTCCTGCCTCAGCCTCCTGAGTGCTGGGTTCACAGGTATGTGCCACCATGCCCTGCTTATGTGGTGCTGGGGAGTTGAACCCAGGGCCTTGCACTTGCTAGGCAAGCACTTTGACCACTGTGTTATCCCTCCAGCTCCTGTATACTTTTTTTCTTTTAATAGAATCTCTTAGTTTCCTGAAATAATTCGTTTTTTGCTATCCTTGCCTTGCTGTAATTTTTTTCAGTAAAATTTCATTCAAAATAAATTTATGGTGGAATGAATAAGTGATTTTATTCTTTTCAAAGTTTTTGGATTTCTTTGACTTGATAAAATTTTAAAATCAAGTTTTAGCATTTTATGACCTCTTTATTAAGTTCTTAGAAAGCTAAACATGTGGGTACATATTTATCTTACATGCTAGTGGTAACAGCCTAGTGAGATTTTTTTTTTTTTCCATTCTCAAGATTGATTTAAAAAATCCATTTAGAAAGAATCAGATTTGTTGAAGTTTGCATTGTCTAGTCCAGGCATGTCCAACCTCACGCAGCAGTTTATGTTGGTTGTACAAGTCTTTTTAAAAAACTTTTTTGTTAATACAATAATTTGAAAAAGAGGGTTTCATTGCTTACATACAATAATGGAATTATAGACTTTATATGTGACCCAGGACCATTTTCTTCACTTAAAAAAATGAGGATCAAAGGACCAGCCTGCCAAAGTTTGGGCATGTCTGAATTCTGACTGTAATATTATGTACTTTAAGTTCTTCAGGAATTAATTGCAGGTTTCTAGGGCTTACTAAGTGCTACACCTGAAAAGTACTACTGCACTTGTTGACTCAGACAAAGTGAAGTTACATTTTCTTAAGCACAAATGAGATTAAATTTTGGCTAAAGGTTACTATACCGTAGCAAAAGGAGTTTAAAATAGAACTAAACTTACCTATCTGCTAGTCTAAACCCATGTCATTAAAATAATTTTATTGTTCTCCAGCACATTATTTGTATGTATTTAATTCAAATATTCATGCCTAGCTGATAAATACTGCTTATATATTTTGGATTCATTGACCTTAGACAAGGATAGTTTCTTAACACTCTGAAGTCAAAATATGTTTAATTGAGAAGACATGTTCAACACCTACAATGGTTACATGTACAAATTATGTAATCAGTATAACAATTTCTTTTTTTTTCTTTGAGACAGGGTCTCACTCAGTACTCTAGACTTGTCCTGACCTTACTATATAGTCCAGACTGTAGTGTGGTAAATTAATTAAGAACCTCTTCACCACCCATTGTTATCGTTGTGTATTTTTATTTTGATTATATCATATACATTGAAATTTGAAAAAGTGACAGTAAAGACACAGTGACATTAATTTTCCTCAAAATATGCCCTGCCTGACCCTTTGGATATACATACTCCATCATCCTGGCCACTTTCTGAAGCAGTTCCAGACATTTTCTTTGTGAGTTTTCTCGTGAGCAGTGTGTGATTAGAAGTAGAGTGACTGCTGCTGCCGGTGCCTGCCAGTGGGAAGACAGGTTGGTAAAACATTGCAGGGTGGCCTTAACCACCTAGGCACTGAGTGTTGCACTGTGAGATTGCTGGCTCCTCCCCCAAGTCAGGATGATCAAGAAAGGTACAGGGTTTAAATTGATTCAGACATTAAAGTAATCCTGAGAATGCAACTAAGGACACTCATGGAAAAGGACGTTCAGCGTGGTTTCAAAATGTGCCAAGATGATGGAATAAGTGTGTTGGAAGAAAGGGGAAGTGTTTTGGGAGGAATAATGATACTGCACCAAGTATTGTGATTTAAACACACATTGTATTCTATTGTTTTCTGTGATTATACTCCCTATGTGTGGATTTCCTAAGATGTTTTTGAAGGTTGTTTACAGGATAAAAAGTGGGTAGATTCTTTGTGTGAGAGGAAAAAATGTCCCTGAGGTACCCAAGTGAGGTACGGAATGCGCTGGGCTTTTTAGCACAGAATTAGAGTTGTATTCCTTATGTCCTCTTTGAGAAATTAATGAATGAAATAATTCCTGAACTGTAAGAGAAAACTTGTTGATAAAACACCATATGTTAAATTCTTTTTCCTTATTTTTTGAATGTCTACTAGGCAAATACTCTGAGGCAGGATTTCCTACATTGCCAGGACTAGCCTTGAACTTGCCATCTTTCTAACTCAGTCTCCCAAAGTAGCCGAATTTTGAGCATAAACCACTGTTATTCCTGCTCCTTTTAACTTTTTTTGTTTTTGAGACAGGGTCTTGCTGTGTAATCTAGGCTGGTGTAAACTTACTACATAGCCCAGGCTGGCCTTGAACTCACCACAATTCTCCTGCCTCAGCCTCCCATCTGCTAGGATTGCAGGCACGTGCCACCACGTCTGGCTTATGTGGTGCTGGGGAATTGAACCCAGGGCCTTGAGCATGCCAAGAAAGTGCTTTAACCACTGTGCTATTCCCCAGTTCTCCTCTTAACCTTTTTAAGGAAAAGAAGTGGTTCATCAGAGCAAATATTGAGTTTGTATAATTGGTAGAAAGTTCACGGAAAGATTTTGGTGTATTAAAAAGTATATGCACATACTTAACACTGAACATCATGATGATGTGTGACTAAAGCCTCTGTTTCCTTAGAAGATGCCTGCATCTTCTTTACAGTAAAGTAAGAGCATTTTCATCCATGTAGTGACACTGTCAAATGGGTATTGTGGATCAGCTTTCTCCTTCACGCTTCAGGCCTCATTTAAGACTTTGAACCTATAAGGATGCCAAGTAGTACCTCATTTTTTTTTTTTTTTTGAGCATATTGTTTTGTGGTTCAGGCTGGTCCTGAGCTTACGATGGAGCCTACGCTGGCCTGAAACTCACAGCAATCCTCCTGCCTCAGCCCCCCAAGTCCTGGGATGACAGGTGTGCACTACGACACTCAGCTATTATCTGGTATTGGGGTTTGGAAATAGTGCCTCTTAGTTCCTAGGGAAGCTCTCTGATCACCCAGTAGGCCCCCAGCCCCTTATGACCAATCTGATACTCCTTTCCTATAATCTTCAGATCTATGCTTTCTGCCTATTCCACAGTCACTAAGACCTTGAATATAATTCCCAACTCTTGGGTATCCTGTTCTCTGCTTTGGTTGCACAACCCGAAATATACATAAAGAGCAAAATAAAAGATGTAGGAAACAGGTCGATAGGCTTTGTAGAGATTCAGATGGTCCGGGGGAAGGAGGGAAATGGAAAGATGAAGACAAGAAGGAAAATAAAAAATCAATAACATGTGATATGTATATGTACCAATTTCTCAAGATGGCTTTAATTACTCTGTATTACACATGTATTCTAAAAAAAAAAAAGAATAATATCTATTGGGGGAAACTCAAAACCTCCTGTGGCCGAGCCATCTTTTTTTGCCCTCTCAAAATCATGTTAGTCTTCTTGCCAAAATGTATAGCTTCGTATTTTAAATATTTTCTCCATGCACGTTAATTTTAAGATATACTCTGAATAAGTCCTCATAGCAGCTAAAAGGGTACTAACCGTTTTTGCCCATCTTTTACAAGAAGATGAAGTACCTGACTCAAGTAATCAGGTGCTAGATACCCAGCTGGTGCATTTAATTTCTCAGCTGTCCATAATGGCAGAGTTTAAAGGTCAGAGTGAACAGAGATAGGATGGGACCGTTTCAAGTCGTCATTGTTATAAGACCATTATTTTACATCATTTTACCATTATAAAATTAATGCTGAAATATGTTGGTTTGTGATCTGTGTAAGTACTAAGTGGTTCTTAGGTTATTTGTTTCATCCCATAGCTTAGTTTTAGCTGCGGCATTAGATATATTGAGTGCATTTGCAACACTCGTACATGATCTGTTCCTTTTAGTGGTGTCTTTTCCTGACCTTGTGTTGTTGACAGTTTTGAGCATACTTTTTGCTAGAGAGAAAAATATAATGTCTTTGAACCTTGATATGGAGTTATTTTCCTCCTTGCCTGAGGCATTTGTGAGTGATCAGTTGTTGAAGACGTTCAAAAAGTCTTTATAAGTTTGGACAAAATCATTGAAAGTTTTCTCTCTTAAGGTGAAGTTTGATTCGACAGGAAATACAATGTGTTACACAATCTCATTTTGCCAACACTTTTTTTGCTGTTATTGTTGCTATTCATTCAATCCCTAGTTTATTCTAAACATTTATCCTCTTTTCTGAGGTCACTGATTTCCTTCTGAGATTATGTAAGTTAAAAAAAAATAGTGTTTTTCTTTTTCCCACAGAGGAATGCAATGTGTCCTAGGCCGTACAGGCCAACCCTTTTTGAGTGACTTAAAACAAGTTAATTTTCTGTGCTTCTTGTCTTAAATACTTTTCCACTTAATACCCATAGAGTCTTTTCTGCTTTGAATAAATATTCAAGTTGCTGCCAGTAAGTGTATAATTAGATATAGTTTGGTATTACCCTACAAAATGCTGATTATCTTTTTAGTTATTATTTATTACCACCCTATCAATACAATGGGCAGTAAATAATGACGTTTGGACTTGGCAGGTTCAGTGGAAAGGGATGATAGGCACACTCAAAATTCAGGTGTACAAAATGTGCTCACTTTTGTGCGTGTGTGTGTGTGTGTGTGTGTGTGTGTGTGTGATATTTTGACTCTATTTTCTACTTTGTGTAGCAGGTATGAATGTTTATTCCAGGGTGAAAACCATGAAGTTTTAAAAATGTGGCTTTTTCAATATAGGGGTGATTTCATAAGATAAGTTTTATATGCTAATGAGCTAGATTCTTGTCACCGATGTCTCCAGGACGTTTGCTCAGGCCTTCTGTAGCCTGAGAAACTTTAGAAACTTTAAAGTCTAGGGTTTTGAGCATTCTCAGTTTCTCTAAGGGATCTTTGAAAAGTAACTAGCAACAGATGAGTCATGTAGTATTTCTAAGCATGTGATTTCTGGTCATAAACTGATTCCATCTTGGATTCTGTGAGATTGTAAGTGAGCTGGGGAGGTGAACATTTGGCATTCATGATGTTAGAGGTTGATTTGAAAGGGATCTTCTTTGGGTATTAAGTTGTTAGAGAAGTTTGAAAGAGAAGAGAATATTTGCATGGTCTTAAAGGATTTCTCTGTAGATTTTCAAGTCATTTTACAAGTGCACAGTGTGCTAACTACACAGGAAGTGTGTAAAGTGGACATCAGTATCAACATCTCCGAGGAGGGGCTGACGATATCTTGTGCATCTGGGTACTAGAAAAGGTCAGAAAACATACTGCGAAGTGAAGGCCTCTGAAATGCCTTCCAAAGCAAAATTTTTCTTCAACCTCCTGCCCTCCACTTTTGGTCCCTCAGGCAAGGCATAGAAACTAGTATTCTCTTCCCCTAATGGAGGTCACAAAAACCAAACCGCCTTTCCCTTGTGCCAGCCATAAAACCTAAAAATATTGCTCTAGATTTTTCCCTGTTTTTCTATGTAAGACTTGGATGCAGAAGAAATACACATATCTGTCTGGTTTCCATTATAGCTCATAAAATGCTCCCATTCCTGCCAACTCCCTGGAAGGGTCTTGCCCTGTAAGAATATAAAATCACTTTTGTTGCGTTTTGCATCACTAGAATCTTGTCATGAGGAACTGGCAGATAAACCCAAATAGACTAATGTTCTTAAATTTTAAGTAGCCTATTTTTTTTTCACAGTGGTGATATCATGAAACACACAATAGACTAAGGAACAAGTGATTTAAAAGTGATTTAGAGATGTGAGTTGTAGGTAAATGGAAAGTATGAACTGGGGTTGAGTCGTACATTTGAAAATGTAGCTAAGAATAACATTATTGAAATAATTAACAATGAGATATAAACTATCAATTATATAGGGGATAAGCATTTTTTGATGTAAAGGGTCAAATAATATTTTTAGGTAGGCAGGTCATACTTTTTCTCTTGTGCCAACAACAGTACTCTGTTGGTATTGCCACAGGTTGAATAGAAAAACGATGCATGGCTGTCCACTGGTCCAGCTTCAGTGACGGAGCTGGGTGAAAGTCTGATTTGGCTCATGGTTTATGCCACCACACTGTTTCATTGTTCAGTTCTTAATTTATTTTTGTGACAGGGTCTTTCTGTGTAGTCCAGGCATTTCCTGAACTCACTGGCATAGTTCAGGCTGGCCCATGGTCTCAGGACAGTCTTCCTGTCTCAGCCTCTAGAGCTCTCGGATTACAGCATGCACCATCACGCCCAGCCCAGCCTTAGGTGGTGCTGGGGAGTTGAACTGAGAGCCTTGTTCTTGCAAGGCAAACACTTTAATTGCTGTGCCGTTCTTCCAGGCCTCACTTTTCTTAATTTGATAATAGTATTGTGGTTATATAAGAGATTATTCTGTGGCTTGGAAACATACATAATTGAATTATGCAAGGGCAAAGCATATTGCATACAATCCACAATCTAATTGTGTTGAAAGTATAAATTATACAGAATTATAAAGTATAAATATTAAGTATACGTAAAGAGTGACAACTACTTGGATAAGACGTTGGAAAACACTGAATTCAAGTAAAGAACTTCCAGCTCTGTCTCTGATTCTTGCATCTTTTTTTCTGTGAAGTTTGCAGTTATTCCACAAGAATCAAATGAAAGGTGTTCCCCACAGTAAATAGGAGAGGGGACCGAAAAGCCGAAACTAATAGTACGTGTGCACACCCACCCACTCACTGCGTGTTGCTGCGTTGCGCACCTGTGACGTAAGCAGCTGTATGAATAAACAAGCTACACGATCAGGCTTCGGAGGACTGTCTAGATGCAAGGCAGAGTACATGTGGGAAAGGTAGAGATGCCAGGAGCGGGATTAGGAGCAAAATCTCTGCGGAATTGCACCGTTTTTCTTGATTTTTCTCCTCTTCTTGCACAAAGCAGTGCAGAGCGAGAGCTGGATGTGACGGTCGTATTGATGTGCTTTGCGTTGTCTTCCCTCGCTGACCCCTCACTTCTCTTTTTCCCTCATTTTTTGTGTCTGCAATAACTCTTCTTCCATTCTCATCCCCCCCCTCTACCTGTTATCTCTCTTTTATGTCCTGGCACGTAGTCTTCCTTCATTAAATGTCATTAACGAGAAACCATAATCTGTGTGTTGAAGTCACTTGAAACCCAGCTTTAGAAAGCAATGGGAAGTAACCGTGCAGTAATCTCATATACACATACAGGCGTACATCCTGTCACACTCACATATACCTATGACCTCTGGCTTGTGGTTAAAAATAGGAACGAACGTGATCACCAATGAGTCTGCTTTTCTGGTCCATGGCACAGGTAGGCCACTTTTCTGTTATTGATTGTTCTGGCTTTGTCTTTTTAAGGTTGTTTTGTATCTATTAAATGCATTTTTTTTGAGACAGGGTCTCACTCTGTAGCCCAGGCTGGTCCTGAACTCACTGGGGAGCTCAGGTTGGCCTTGGTCTCATAGCAATCCTCTTGTCTTAGCTTCCTGAGTGTTGGGATTACAAGAACGCACAGCAGAGCCTGGCTTATGTGGTGGTGGGGAGTTAAACTCCAGTACGTAGTGCTTGACAAGGTGCTTGCTACTCAAGCCTGTAGCTGTTGAGCCATTCCTCCAGTTCCAAAATGTATTTTCTTATTTTCATTTTTATTAGGTTGTAATTCACTTTATGATATATGTTTCTACTATATTACGATTTCTGTCTCTCCTGAATCATGTGCACCATTTCCCAAACTTTTCCTGAGAACCTTCCATCATGACCCCTGGCAACAGGCTTGGCTCAACCTTTTCTGCGCACCTTTCCATAGTATCTACAATCCTCGGCCCCGATCATTCCCCTTATTTCCTGTTTGTTTTTCTAGCCCAATGTGTGCTTTCATATGTCTGAAACATCAAACATCTTATTTGGCTGAGTAGAATTGTAAACACAAAAGATGTTTCATAGCGCTCATGTCAGAAAACTGGAATCAGAAAACTCTGTTTCCTGTGAGAAAACTTTACTGTTTGGCATATTTATGGCACTGGTTGGGAAAATACTGCATGCATGTATTCTCCGGTTTCCACTGTTGACTTTGACTATTAGTTGCTCTCAGGAATAGTAAATTGATTTAAAGCCAAGAGAACATTAATGCATAAAATTTACTTTTTAGTGGTGTCCTTAGATGATATTTATTGAAGGCATTTCCCTGTGTTCTAAAGATACTTTGGCTGTCCAAGTTATGGAAGACTTAGCCTAGTGCTTCACGCAACGTGACTCTAGTTTTCCCTGTCTGGCTTCTGTTCACTTTGGTGACACCCTCACCCTGCTTTTTGGAGCGATTACAGTTCACTGCATAGTTAAAATCAGTGAAAATTCACATTTGGGATTTTTGTCATTGTCACTGTTTATGTTTTTAATTGTAAACATTAATCAGTGTAAGTAGGGCCTATTTTCATTTACAGGGAAATCTCTTAGCTCTTGTTAAAAAGAGATACATTGTTTCTTATTCAAGATAGGGTCTTACTGAGCCAGTAATTATCTGTATGTTAAGATTTACTTAAAATCCTACTCAATACTTCCATTTTTTTTGTTTTTTTGTTTTTTGTTTTCTTCTCAGATAGAAAGAATTAACTCCATTTAAGAGCTGAAGCAGCCTTTAGCTTGATGTTGGTCTTTTTGAAGGATGTGAGAAATGGCATAGTACAGTCAAGGAATTGTTAAAGACTCATGTTGAAAGTCAAGAGGTTGCTGTGAACTCTCATCAGATTTATTTTAACATGATTACTTTGTTAAAAAGAACATCCCTCATTAGAGGTTAATAAAGTAATGTCATAGGCCAAGTCAAGGCTCACATATTCGTTAGTATTTAGCTTTCAGGGACAAAGCCACAGGGGACTTCAGAGCTCAGTTGAGACTTAGGGTATCCCTACAAACTGTATTATATTGTCAAAAACAAGATAAAACAAAAACAGTTTCAAACTGAGACCCTCCACAGAAGAAATTAATTGTTTTTTGGGGGGTCTGAGAGTGTGCCTTTTTTAAAAACTTCAAATGGTAAATACAAGGTAGTTTATTGTTATGCTTAGGTGTAACAAGACGTGTAACAAGATGTTTTTTACTATTATTGTCAACTATAAATTACTGGCTGGTGGTGTAGCTCAGTGGTAAGCACTTTCTAGCACATGTGAATACTGCTTTCAACCTTCAGCACCACCAGTAAATGAGTGAATATACTGAGTCAATGAGTAGATAAATGAATGAGTGAGTGAATGTGTAAATAGAAAAAATGGAAGTATGCAGCAAAGTTAGTAGTTTAAAATAACAGAAATTTATTATCTTGCATTTTTCTTGGTCATGATTTGTGTAGGTTTTACTGAGCCGTCAGAGATTCTACAGGGCCAGGTACCTTCTGGGATAAACTGTACTCTAGCATTTAGATTCTTAGGTTACCAACTTTCTTCTGCACATGTGGCTCTGTTCTTTTTTTTTTTTTTTTTAAATCTTTATAGCCGTCAGTCTCAGGTCAAGTCTATCCCATACTGCCATCTCTCCTACATTTAAGGACAATTACATAGGTTTCCCTAGGCAATCCAGGATAATCTTCTAATCTCAGATTTAGCTTATTAGCAGTCTTAACTTCATCTGCAACCTTAATTCTTCTTTGTGGCGTAACCTAACGTATGTACATATTCGAGGAATTACGATAGAGGCACTTGAGGTTTGCAGACCACTGTTCTACATGCTGCAAGAAATCGGAGTACTTACGCTAAAAACAAAAATGAAGGAGGACTAGCTAAATGCTTTTCTTCAGGCACAGATACAGTGTATTAGGTTGCTTTATCCCTATTTTGTCTCCTGTTCCTGAGCCTGCGTTGCAACATCTCTTAAAACTTCTCTACCATGCTCACAGATAACAATGATGAAAGAAATGGGCATTGTAAGTGGCATTGGATTGTAAGTGGCGTTTCAGGTAAGAAGACGAAGTATTTTGGAGGTGGTTTGAGTTACTGAGAGTTGAGTTAATCAGAACATGCTGAGCTACACTCTCAGCCCATGGTTTCAGTTTTGATTTTGAGATACAGACTCAATAAGTTGCCCAGGTTGGCCCCAAGCTTGTGGTCCTCCTGCTTTCTGCAGGTGCTGGGATCACAAGACTGTGCCATCAGGCCCAGCAGTGAGCATACTTTATTCATCTTGTTCAAGTCATAATAATAAAAGTGTCTTTTACTGTTTTATGGTATATTTCAGTTTAAATTGATTCTTAATGCCATTCTTTTAGGGTATTTTGCATTTGTGAATTATTACTTTGTGAAGTTTTCCTTGAATTTTTGTATATCAAGGAAATACAAGCTCAAAGAAAGTACTACATGCCATTGTTTTTAAGTGTTCTGAAGCTTTTTGATTGATTCATTTAAGTTTGATGTTTAGGTGTTGATTAGAATGAATCATTTTCTCTTTCCTGTACACTCATAAATTCATTGTTTAGCCTATGTTAAAATAATCTAGAACTGGAGGCATAGGTCAGTGGTTAAGCACTCTTGCCTCGTAAGCACAGGACCCTGGATTCTCTTCCGCAGAACTGCACAGGCTGGGCATGGTAGCACACAATGCGATTGTAGGAAATAAATGAATAAATAGAAAATAAAGGCCTGCACCACTAGGCCTGACTCAAAAAAAAAAAAAACCTTTATTATATCTAACTTATTTTTAAATGTCTAAATATCTGGCCATACTATTGACCCTCTCACTAATTATCAGGGATGTATTTGTTCCAAGTTTCTGGGTCACTGTGACATTTCAAGGCTTTGGAACACGTCCACTGACACTGGTTTCCCTGGGGCCACAGAAGGTGCATGTACAGTATGCATAGGAAGTGATTCACTCAAATTGCTTTAGTTTTGGTTAAAAACCCCAAGTAGTATTTTGATGTATTCAACTTTGCCATTCCTGTTCACGCTGTTGTCTTCTTTAAGTTTCAGGGCTAATGTGCTGAGCGGTGTGTGGCGTATTTGGCACACAGGTTACTAGGTGAGGTTCTGTATGTGCTGAGTGGTGTGTGGCGTATTTGGCACACAGGTTACTAGGTGAGGTTCTGTATGTCCAGTATGCTTCTCTTCTGGTTAAATTTCTCCCATTTGTCATTATGCCATTGACACGATATTATGAAGACAAATTCATTTGAGTAAACTGATGGTCGTGCCACACACACACACAAAAAAAAAACATTCTTTTTTTTTTTTTTCCCTTTTTCTTTTCTTTAGTTTGAGTAATAATTGCCAGGATTTGAAACATGTGCTGGGCCCCAGACTCAAAGAGGGCCTGCACTAGATTTAATGTCCTTTGCTTGCTGCTTTGAAATACTTGTTAGTTTCTTGTTTGGGATTTGTAAATAAAGCCCAGGGGAATAGTTAACCAGGCTTCAGAGTAAGACCCTTAGCTCACAGGGGACTTTTCTCCCAAGGGTTTTTACCACCTCCCTGGAATGGGACTTGGCTACCCCCTTTTCAGTCCCTATACAGCCCCTCCCTTTGTCTCTGCGTGGGGCCTGGGCACAGGTGTGGGGAGAGTTGAGTGCAGCAGGGCCTACTGCTGACAGAACTGTGACACCCATCCCCAGGTGCCTGGGAGGGTCTGTGAAAATTTCCTCCAGTATTCTCATGCCCAAGAGAGCTTAACATTCAATAGCTAAAAAGAAAAACAAAAGTGAAAAGTAAATAATAATACCCCAAAACCCCAAACCAATGCCGAAAACAAACAAGCGGAAACTCCCCCAAACCCCAAACTATTACAGATCAAGAGAAATATCTAAGAATAAAGGTTAAAAATTTTATTTTTCCTGGCTTTTGCATAAATCACCGCATTTTCACGTAGTTTAGGGCAAATTATCTAGTTGGTCTTGAATATTGTTAATGGTAAACTAGTGCCTAGAAATAAATTTTATGCTTGCAACTTATTGGTTTTCTTAGAAATGAGGTTTAAAAATGATTTCCAAAACGTTAGTCTTTTTGAAACAGGGCATTTGAATAGATTTGCTTGAATTTAAGACCCAAAAGCATTGACAAATACGTTGCAGTAATTGTCTTTCCAAATATGCTGTTAGCCTTTTGATTTACTTCTAATTAAGTTTTTAAAAATTGAGCTATTTATATCTGCACAGTGGTAATAAAATTCCTTTGAATGTAAAGTGTAGATGTACAAAATTAATTCTAAATTTGTGCAGTCATTTTTACCCAGGCTTTGTTGGGAAAATAAGCTTCTTGTGTAATAAAAATTATTTATAATGTTTTTATTAAGATTTGGATGATTTAGTAGAAGTGCGGGAGTGTGTGTAGCACTGGGGTGTCAATCCAGCCCTGGAGAATTTTTCAGCAAAGCTCTTGTACACTGTCCCTCCCTCCTTTTAGCTCTACTGTTCATTCACCCTTTCCTTTGCCTTCCATTGGTTTAAATTACCTAACTGTTTTGGTTGGAAATTATAATTGTTATGTGATTGCTTTGTTGAAGGCTATATTTGCTTTGCATGGGGACTCTTCAGACAGTAAGGTCATTGTAGTGTTGCCCAGGGCAAAATCTCAAACTTTTACTCAGTGCAAAAACTGAGTCCTGGGATAAAAGAGAATTAGTTGGCTTTTTTAAACATTCCAATCATGAACTCTGTGATTTCTGTTATTCCTGCTCCTATAGACCTGCAGTACTTTTCTGTGTGTTGTTGTCTTTTTATTTTTTAACCCAGGTGGTCTTATTTATTTTTCTAAAGTAAGAAACAAACTGCTACTTGCCAGGCTTTGAAAGAGTTAATCTTGCCTTTGTTACCGGTATTATCTGCGGAAGTGGCAGGCCATGGTGTGGCCATCTGTTGTTGTTTAGTGTGTGTTTTTAACTAAAACAATGCTTCCAAAGGACATTTTGTAATATATATATCTTGAAAATTGTTGACTTATTACTTTTGAATTAGTTTTATCTCTGCAGCAGATATCAGAATCTGCTTTGTTGATGTTTACCCCGATTAACCTTTTACCTTTTGCTTCCCTGAATGGATCACACAAATAAACTTTTCTTTTTTCCGTTTTGAATTGAGTACAGGGCCTTCCCTCTGAGGTACATGCCTAAGCCATTTTAGATAACTTTTTAAAAAAAGATCTTGCTGTGTAGTCCAGGTTGGTCTGGATCTTACTAGGTAGCCCAGGCTGGCCCAAACTCAGGCTACAGGTGTGCACCATGATGCCCTGCTTTTGTGTTGTCGGTGAATCACACGTAGGGCGTTAGTCTTCCTAGGCAAGTGCTGTAGCTACTGCTATACCCCCAGGTCCCAGATCATTTTTAATTTTGATTTGGATACAAGGTCTTCAATTGGTAAATTTGCCTAGGCTGGGTTTGAATTTGAGATCCCTCTGCCTCAGCTTCCCATAGTTCTGCCATGATAATGAACCCGTGTCACTGGGCCCAGTTGCAAATGGATATTTGAAGATACTAATACTTGTTTTTCTTCATCACAAGTTGTAGGGCTTTAAAGAAATTTTCTGTAAATTCTATGCCAGCGTTTTTGTAGTTTATGGCCTTAGATTTTCTCTTTATCTAGAGGTTAGCCTCCCTCTGACCTGATAGTTATGTTTGTGACGTTTTAAGTGATTTTCCAGTAGAAGCAACTGTTTATCTACATAAAGATACATATAAAAATTTTTTGTTTGTTGAAATTGGGCTGCCTGTGTACATTATTATGCAATAATGATACGTGTTTTGCATTCCTGACATAATTCTGTTTCTCTGTTATGGAATTCATGAGCAAAATCATTTATTTAAAATCTAAATTTGAGCCAGGCATAGTGGTCCATGCCTGTTATCCCAGCTGTCTGAGAGTTTGAGGCAGGAGGATTGCAAGTTGAAGCCCAAGTTAGGCAATTTAGCAAGTTTTTGGGACCATGTCTCAAAAAAGGGAGGGTGCTATAGTTGTAGCATGTGACCAAGTATAAAGACCCTGTGTTTAGTCCCCAGTACAGTACTGGAGAAAAAAGAAGAATTACATTGGACTTTCATAGAGAAAATTGAATTATTTTGTAGAAGTTAAATAAAATTTGTATGAAGATGCTTTTCTCATATGTTAATTAATATGTCTTAATTTTATTATTTAAAGCAGCATACAGTTTTCAAATTAAATTTGCTTGCTAAAACGCTACTTAGGACAGAATATCAGTGATATAGAGAGTTTGGTAGAGCTTCTCAGCAACAGAATGCCTGCGTATCATGCACAAGGCCTGAGCACAACTCTCACAGCACCTCTGCCTCTGCCTCTGCCTCTGTATGTTTCTCTCTCTCTTCAAAAGAAAAATATGTTGTAGTAAATAATCATATAAGTCGAGAGTGGATGCTGAGCACTAGCTAGCTAGGGCATTTAGATGCAGATAAATTAAGGCTTCAGTAGTTTGAAAAAGTGATATGCACATCAAAGACATCCAGCGTACAAGCAGGGATCTAAAACCGTAACTGATTATTAACCCTGTTAACCCAGGGACTAGCATGATGGGAGAGTCTGCGTCATCAGATCAGCAGCGTGAAAGTTTTAAGTGCAGCAGTAAAGACAATTGATGTTACAAAAGAACAGAGAGAGAAAGAGAGAGAGAGAGAGAGAGAGAGAGAGAGAGAGAGAGAGAGAGAGAGATTGATTATAGGGCATGTTAGGAAGTCAGCTCTGTTCTTCATTTACCTTTGTCAGAGGGCATGCATCATCTTCTGACTTATTCTTGGCTATACGTTTACTGCAGAAGTTTATATATTGTATATTGTTTCCTTCTTTATAGTCCAACTGGCAACCTAGTTAATCAGTTAATTTATTATGTGTCTTGCATTGTAATGAGTGTATGATTAAGGGCTTAAAAATTTAATGTGAAAATCAAACTGTGCCAGTTGTTTTCCTCCTGACAGTCCTCCATTCTCTGCTCTTTCTATGATCATCTTCTTCCTTCCTTATCTTTTCTGTTCCCTTTTCATCTCTCTCCAGTGCTCCTCTACTCTTGCTCCACTCTCTAGATCTGTACTACCCACACGTGAGCAAGTATCTACATGCCCCTTCTATGTCCCTTTTAAAATGTGGCTAATCTGAATTATCTATGATAGAAGTTTCATCAGAGGTAGGTGGGAAGGAAAGACTGTTAATTTCTAATATTTATGATATACTTACATATTGCAGTGATAGTATTTTGGATATATTGGGCTGCATAAGGTGCTTTTTTCATACTAAAAATGAAATACTTAGGTATACAGAGTTACTATGGGTAGGAATCTAATTGCATTTCGGTTGGAGAGAGCTGCTCTGGACTCCTTTTTGAGTTTTTTAACCTGCCCTCTTAGGACCTCTTCTATGTTGTCCAGGCTGGTCTTAAATAAGTATCTGGTCACAGGTGACCCTCCTTCCTTGACCTCTGAAGTTGCTGGGACTGCGAGTGTCCATACCACCATTTCCCACTCTTTTAGTCCATTCTGCTTTAACTTTTTTGAAAAAAAAAATCATGGCGATTTGAACTTTAAAAACGGAAAAATTTTCTGCAGTTGTCCTTGAAAATAATTGTTAGATGAATTATTATTGAATGATATCAGGGAATTAAACATTGATGCATGTTCTCACCTTGATGAACTACCAAATCACTAAGCTCAGTGGAGGAATCCTGGCACCGAGGACCATAGGCTGTACATGTCATTGTGTATGAGCTGTCCAGAAGAGGCAAATCTCTGGAGACAGAAAGTAGGTTGGGGAAGGAGGAGTGGGAATTGCTACCAATAGGTGCTGCTTTTCTTTTAAGGGAGATAAAATATTAATCCAATAGCGATTGTTATCCCACTCTGAATATATTAAAACATCTGAACTGTACATTTTAAAACATGAATTTTTATGAAATTCAAATTATAATTGGAAAGCCGATGGTATGGTAAATGCCAGGTGATGCTTGTGGGAGTGAAGTTGTCCTGGGTTGGTAGGTGTCTGTTAACGCTGCTCCCTTTTTCTGTGTTTTAGGACTAATTTGCTTTGTTGCATCAATCACTTTATATTTCCTAGTTATGAAGTGTGCATTCTTGTTCGTGCCAACAGTGGTTGTGGTTTTTTATCTTAAAAAAATGAAAGCAGGTCAATGTGTTGGAAATTTTCTGAGCAATCACAATCCTTTTTTAAAAATTGGTTTTTGTGCAGAACAGTTACTTTCATGCATTTTCCCTCCTTAGGGGACTTGCTAGGCAAATGTATTTAAGTGTGATTTTAATGCCTATTTATAACTTTTATTTATTCCTTTATACTCAATGATGTTTCAACATCTGATGAATTGTAGCTCTTTATTAGGAATCTGGATTTTTTGTATAAAAATAATAACAAAAGGAAATATTTTTATAAGGTGGTTACATGTATGCTACAAATGTATCAACATGTTTTTTTTAATGATTCTGGACAATCAGAGGTTTGTGTGCTGAAGAGAAACGTTTTGATTAAATAGGCCCATTATAAGAAATGAAAAAAGATTAAGGTGAAAGAGTAATTTTTAAACAATTTCTTTGAAGTTGCATTTTTTCTTTCATCATTTTCTTTTAAAGATAGCTGTGAAGTGCAATATTTTAAGTTAAATTTATTTATATATTTTCCTCTAAGTGTTTATTTTGTATTAGTTCTCCATTTTGAGATGGGTTGCTTTTATTTCAACTGCAAAATAACTAAGAAAACAAACATAAAACTAATATAAACTTTGATCCATTTGATCTAAGATGAGAAAAAAAACCGAATTGAAAGTATGGCAGTTTTCTTACAGAACGTACGGGTCTTCAGGGGGAAACTTTTTCCCTTTCATTTACTCCACCAGCTACACCAGGGCAGCAGTTTTAGCTCCATTAAATTCTTCCAGAATTTTATAGTCACTTGAATTATACTCGTGGCTTAGTGCAGTGGTTCCCAACTTTCCTGACACCAGGGACCAGTTTAGTTGAAGACCATTCTGCCAGGGACTCCCGTAGACTATTTGCGGTTTGGGGGATGCAGTTCTTGTTGGGCAGTAAGTAGGTTGTTGGAAGGTAGCTCTGAAATGGCAAGTATCAGCGGGAATAGAGTGGGAGCGAATCTCCACCTCGTCCCATAGTGCTTCAACTGGAGGTGGAGCTTTACTCTACACACTTCTTGTTTGCAGATGGGTTATCAATCCGAGTGATCGGACCTTCCAGAGGTACGAAGAACCATAGACCTGGACCCATACACAGCCTGGGGTTTGGGGGCCCCCGACTTAATGGACAAAAACATTGGTGGTACTGGGGATTGAGCCCAGTGCCTCCACAGGGAGCTACATTCCTGCGCAGCTTTTACGTTTGATTTGGAGACACTGTGTCACTAAGTCACTAGGTTTCCCAGGCTAGTCTTAAACCTGTGATTTCCTGTCACAGCCTGAGGAGTGCTGGGATTACAGACTTGCATCACCAGGTCCAGCTGCAAATTTGTCTTTTCTGTGGAAAGGGGTTTCTAGGGAAAGGAAAAGCACATTCTTGAGGGTGTCATGAGTCACATACTTTCATTAGTTATAGACAACTGTTATTTTCAACATACCGTCATTACTGTGACAACTAAGTACCATTACTGCCTTATTAGAAATGACATCCTGTGGGCTAGGAGTACTTTCCAGTGGAAATTGCTTGCCCAGGCAAGGCTGTGAGTTTGATCCCAGTACCACTGAAACAAAACAAAACAAACAAAACAAATGAAACAAAACACAACTCATAAAGGTTTATTGGAAAAGCTCAAAGAATTACAGGAGTCAGGTTATTGGTAGATTCGTACAGTTTAGAGAAGGAACGTCTAACCTTTGATGGTGTGCTATTTCACTGCTCCGAATACTTCCATTTTTTGTTGCTGTGGGAAGCTAGGGTGTCATTGTTCACAGAACAGACTTGGGGGTGGGTGATAACTGGTGAGGTGGAGGTTGCTGGAGTTGAATGGGGAGTGCATGTGGCTGTAGGTTTCCTATCTTCCTTTATTTCTCTTCCTCTACGGGATATGTATGCTAAATTTTAGTACCATGCCCTGACCTTGGTAAAACCCGGGTATAATAACTATTGTTGATATAGTTAAATTTATGGGGTGTTCCAGCTTGACGAAATACAGAGGATGAAATTTAGCCTTATTTCCTAGATTCCAACACATTTTCCATTCATTGTTTTTTTCTTTTATATAATATTCTTTGTGATTTTAGGTCATTTTTAAATGTTTTATTTGTCAAGCCTTGAGTTTGAATTTTTTAATGTACATACATTGACAAATTTAACATAAATACGTGTGTTTACAAAGTTTCTTGATCTCTAGTAATGAAATGTTTTAATGGCCTGAGAAAATTGTGATTCATTCTGTGTGCTCCTTTTCATCTCTGTGTTAGAGACCAATAAAGAGAAGAGCATAATAGCTTTTTTGTACATTTAAGCAAAGTGTTAATAATACATTTAAAAATGCTCAGTGATTCTACTAGTATATGTTTTTTTCCCACTTCTAGCTTGATTGAGGCATAATTACAATGGGATAATTTAGTATACATATAAACTGTGCAGTGATTACCACAATCAAGTTACTTAACACACTTTTCACCACACATAGTTGTCATTTTTTGTGTATATATATATATATATATGTAAAGATCTTTAGATCTGCTTTATATGCTATGATTTCCTTTCTGTGAACAATGTATTCGTAAGCATGGGTTACCAATAGACTTGTAAGCAGGTGTTGCATGAATGCTTTTCCTGGCGCGAGGTGAACGTTGATGTCTGTTCACATCTATGGAGCACAGCACACAAGCCAAAGTACGGATTGCACCAAAGTCCAGTTTAGTGGCCCGTTGAGTTTATTGGAGTTACTATTAGGAGTACGGGTGAGTAGTTCTTCCAGGGGCATAGGTGAGGGGCTATCTGCAGGAGCATGAGTGAACTTACAGGACTATGGGGACTCAAAAGGCAGTTGCGTCACCAGAAAGCTCACCTCAGCATAAATGAGACTCATGGAAAGTGCCCTGCCCTCGGGCACCTGTGCTTTTCTGCTCTTGACACGCATGCTCCCCTTCTCCCTCTTTCCCTCTCTCTCCCTTCCTTTCTTTCTCTCGTTCTCCCTCTCTCTGCTTTCTTGCTAGCGGTGTGTGCTCTTGGCTCATGGCTTCAGCACTGTTAATACCTCAAGGCACAGTGCCCCTACACAGGCACAATTTACATTTACTTCTAGTCAGTATTTAGATATCTCATTTATACTTTTGGATTATGTTTTTAATTACTTAATATAGTGTTCTGTGCCATACCTTTGGTCTATGGCCACATTCCCATCATCTGTGAGATTTGTATCTTCTTAATTAACTTCATTTTATATGAAGCAAATAATCAGTTTGGCTCACTGCTCCAAACTCAGCAGTGCTTGTCAGAAGATTGACCGTGTCTTTCCTGGCTTTGCTCCTTTCTCTTTCCAAAACACAGTTACGTATTTTCCAGTTTTTGGCTTGAGTAGAAGGAAGGGAATTCATTTTGTCATTGTTCTTGCTCACTTAGACAGTTTGCACCATTACACTAAGAGGGATGGATGATGTTCCAGTACTCAGGTCTGCACATAACAATCGTAGTGTTGTCCTAGTAGAGAAAGAAAGTAGAGATTGCACAGTAGGAAACTGATTTCCTTACCGTCTTCTCTACTTGTACATTTGACAGGATAAAGTGTTTGAGGGCAATGCATATGGGAGTGTTAAGGAGTTAACATTAATAGTACTGTGGTTAAACAGATGGTGTAATTAGCCCACAATAGGGAAGAACAACATTTTCATGTTTCACTAAGAAGGGCTCACTGTGGGGGATAGAGTAAGAGCTTCCAAATTACAGTACTTTATGAAGACTAGGAGAGTGACACCTTTATACTTCATGATTTGGACACCTGTCCTTGTTCCCATGCATATATATGTGTATTCTCCACAATTAATCTGGACCTAGGGATCTGATTTTTGTTATTTTTAGATAAAACCACTCTATTTATGAATAATAAATGGTTGTTATTTCCTTTTAGGTCACAAGGCATGGTTGAGTAGTTTGGAAGATACAGAAAATAATCTGATCTTTGAATTCAAGTACTCACTTATTTGGAATCAATTCATAAGACACTGTCAAATACAGGACCTGGTAACGCTTCTTATATCAGGAATATATTGCAAGTCTTTAGCTAGATGGTACTGTAATTTAGCCAAATTTGCTGTTCTTCACAAGGAAGATATTTTCAGTGAGCAAATGGACAGAAGTTACAGGACGGAGTTAGTCTCTCCTACTCATCCAACATTGTCACCTTCTTTTCTGCACGGAATAAGGTTTGCTTTTGTCACGTTTGATTTATTCTGAACTTGGTGTGTATCTTTATGCAACTTAAAAAGTGAGACCACGGGTAAGAAAATGATTAAATGAATGAAAGTCTATGGTAAGCTTTTCTTTGTATAAAATTTGAAAACATTTTCTCCCAGCAGATTTACAAGTTGAAGTTGGCTGTGTTCACGTTGTTTAGATATATCTTACTCAAGTTTTTCTAATAATTTAAATTTAGAATACTGCTTCACACTTCGGCTAATTATTAGAGAGATATTTGCAAAGATTTTCCCCTTGTCAGCCCATCTGCTCCTATCGTACAGTCATAATGCGGAAACGTTGACATCTCAATTATTTCCATGGCAACAAATTGATGTCAGGATTCCACATTTGACTTCACTGCAGGACCAAATAGGATTTGGATTACAAAGGTGGATTGGGAGTTCCTACTGAAGTAGAGGCTTTATGGAAGGGATACCTAGAAATGCCTTTGAGAAGTAATTTTGTTATTTTTGTTGTTTAGTTTTGTTTTCTTTACTTCGACTTACTTCTAAACAGAAAATATGTAAATGTTAACAAAAGTGAATGAATGGTCTTCTTTCTGTATGCCCGTAGACAAAAAAAAAAAAGGACATTCGTTGACTTTGTGGCAGTTGCAAGTAGAGACTTGACTTTGGTTTACTTTTCACTTTCAAGCCTGAAGTGGTCCAGACTAGCAGCTGTCCATGTACAAGACAGCGAAAGTTCAGAATGATTACACTTTTGGTTATCTAGTACATACATGCGAGTATATGGTACATCTCCTTTAAATGATGTAATCTCTGTGTCCGTAGTGTACAATGTCATAATTAGGGTTGATATATGTTGTAAGGGTTGGGTAGCCTCAGAGTTTTTGTGTTTTCTCATTTTGTGCTGTGTTAGGCAGCATTTACTATTCTGTCACTCCAGTTATGATTTTACTAATACTCAGGAGAAACAATTAACTTTGATTCCCATAAGCAAACTTTGATGAATATAAAAATATTTCTTACACTTTTCTGCTCCATAGCCCTTGATATGTGACATGCTTGTCACAAGGCTGGTCTCATTATATTCCAGTTCATCTGAGCTTTTGTCTCTGGCCTGATTGTGAAGACCTGCATTGTGTCTTCTGTATACTTGTAGGATATTGATAGGCTCATTGCATTTTGCCATTGAATCTTGAGTTTTGCAGATTTAATTTTTTATTTTATCTGTAAGATGATTGATTCACTATAAGCAAATAGAATGGATGAATTTCTGGACTAAAGAGCGAGACCCTGTCTCAAAAAAAAGAATAGATGAATTTATACATTTCCTGACTTATTTACTTTTTGATAATGGTGTTCACACAGGGGATCACATTATAGTATAGATGGCTCCTGGGTGAATTGGCCCTAAAACTTGGTAAATTATCTGTTAATTGTATAAATTGTCTGGATCTGTCTAGGTACCTGGTGACCTCTTTTAGGTGGAAGCGTGTTTTCATTCTCTACTGTCATAGACAGACACAGCAACAATGAAGTCTTCTCTCCTCTAGAATGAGTTACTCCTCTTCCTCTTTCCAGTAGACATCACCGAGGCAACGGAGCAGGCGCACTCCGCCCTCCTTCGCTTTGTCGTGCTTGTTCTGAAGCACGAGAGGGTGTGGCCGGTGTATGAGGAGGGGCTTACTCTGTGCCAGACACTGTACCGATTGCTTGCTGTGAATTGCCATGTTAAACATTTAAACCACTCCGGAGACAAGTGCCGTTGTTCTTTCTCGTGTAACAGATAGGGAAGGAGAAGTGGAAAGCTGTGTCCTAACCCCAAGTGACATCTCTATGTAATTAGAGAAGCTAGAATTTAATTCTGATTCTAGAATTTGGACACTCTTGACCTCATGTGCAGATTAGTAGGTCATTATTCAAGTAGTTATATTGCACATGTGTGTATGTGTGTGTGTGTTTCCTTAGTGCAGGTAGGTGAACACGTTTCCAAATTCTGAGAGTATGTTACTAGAGTCTCTGCGGGAATACTAGCTTTCTACCTGCATCAAGGTCAGAGAAACAGAACGGGCAGGAGACTGAGATGAAGATGAGTGTACTTAATGATAAGAATTTATAATGAGATTTCATGTCAGCAAATATGCCCATTTTGGGTTCATTTAATTTTTTTCCATGCAGCTTAATAGTGTTGCAATATAATTGTGCTAATTTAGATGAGTTGTAGGCAACACCTGTCTGAATTAACTAAAAGTCTGAATCATAGAGCCACCTTACAGGAATTAAGATTTATTATTTTTATGATATATATATGTATAATTAGCCTATCAATTAGTGGCTGCAAAAGCTAAGCTTCTGAATTATTAACACAGTTTGTTTTACATTAGTGCTCTCTCTTCAGTCCTGTTTATATCATTAATTGACTTAAAGTATTTTAATTTTCCTACCTATAGATCAGCTTTTCATGAAAGGCTTTCACGTACAGTGCTACATTTACTTTTCTCACAAGAACCTTTTTTTAGATCACTCTGAAAATTAAAAATAATATGAAAAGAGAATAAATAGTAAAAAAATTTCCGTAAGAGTAGATGTCTAGATAGCCATAGTTTGGTATAAAGCTGTATCTTTTGAGATCTCAGTTATGACCAGACATGCTAGACATGTCTGTGTGGTTCACACAACACTTTTTGAATTATCACCAAAGACTGTTTAGAAGTCTCTGAACTTTTTTTCTGTGTTTGGGATGCTGTAACAGACTGTTACTGACTAAGTGACTTAAATCCAATGGAAACTTTGTTACACTTCAGGAGGCAATGAGGTCCACGTTCAGGACTCCTCTATTCTTTTTGGGTCTGGTGAGGTCTCTGTTTAATGCAGACAGCCACCCTCTGGTTGTATTCTCACATGGCTGAAGGATGAGAGAAATCTGCAGTTCTCTCTTAGGAGTATTAATTCAATTTATTATGATTCCGCTTTCATGAAGAAACACTTACTAAAGGTGCCACATCTAAATTTTACTGTATTGGAGATTAGGTTTCAACATAGGAATTGGTGGGGACGTGTGTAAACATTCAGTGAACATGAACAGAGTGTTTATAACAGCCTGCCTCCTCCCCACCTCTCTTCCTTTCTCCCTTTTCTCTCCACCCCCTTTTTAAAATCTATCCATTCTTTCAGATTTGTTTTTTCAATACATATAAGGAATGTGTTGCAGGTGTTTTTATGCTTAACTTTTGGATGGTCATTGAAAATTTTCATGAAGTTCTTGTTATAATTCAAACATTTTCATTGGCTCAAAGTAGAATCAAGATCAGTTACAAATTGCATTAGTTTTCTAATGTCTTGTCTGTAGGGACATCCAAAGATCAGTCTCAAAATAGTCACTGTGTGTGATTGTTGCAGTATTTTAAGTTTTAAATTAAGTAATTTTTTGTTCTCTGAACTTGAGTTCTATTAGAATTTTGAGGATTTAAGTAACAGAACTGACACTGGTTACCTTAAGCATGTAGAAAAAGTCACTTCAGGGAAATTAAGTGCCTCGTTACTAAAGGACAAGACCATGTTGCGTTTCAGGATCAGCTGGAATCAAGAACTTGAATGTCAAAAAACTCTGTTCATCTCTCTGACCTCACTGCGTCAGTCATACCTTTTGTTTCCTCCCTCCTCTCTCACTCTGTCTGCTTACACTTCCCCTCTTCATTCTTGAATTTCCCTTTCCTTTGCCTTTCCTTGTACATTTCCTCCTCTTTCCCACACTTCCCCCTCTTCCTCCCACCTTCCCCTTTTCTCTTCCTCTCTTCCTCTCTCCTCTCCTGAAATCTCTCCTCATTCCTCATTATCTCTTTTCCCTTACGTACTTTTGTGACATCATGTCTTAAAGAATATAATGACTAATTGTCTCCCATTCGGTAGTGGTAAGATTGGCTAGTGGTTTCATGTAGGAACAGCCTTACACGATTTTAAAATAGAATTCCCTGTTAACTTTACACCTAACAATTCTGTCTTTCATTGATTACTATTATTTTATTAAGGGTTGCAAAATGGAAAGGTTCTTATTTTTTATCCAAATATCCTCTGAAATTATTTTATAAAAAAACATTTTGCTTTATTTACTAGGGCTACTTACTCTGAAATAAAATTTATTATGACAAAGCAGGACAGTTCTTCATGTATCAGTTTTCCAAGTACTAAAACATATTTTATAAGTCTCTCCAGGTGATTCTTGTGTGCATTCAGGGTAGAAAACACCGGTCTAGCACTTGGATACATCCCAGATCCAAAAGTTTTATTACTTATTATAAAAGCAAATTACAAGAAAGCTATTGTTTTTACCATATACTATATTCTTTTGCCAAACTTTCTATCTCAAGTATGTGAATTTCTTTCAAAGCAATTTTTGTAGGAGTGTTTTGGGAGTTGCTTGCTTATATTTGCTTTTCTACCAGCTAAAGTAAATGAACTACAGAAGAAATACACCAAGGGCAATCTGAAAATAATAGAGCAGTAACTAACATTTGTTCAGGGCTTTTTCTGGGTCCAGTGTTGGGCTTAGCCCTTTATAGCCGTTAGGTCATTTGACCCTGGTAACATCCCGTGTCGTAGATAATTCAGTTTCTCATTCCACAGAGGAAGGACCAGAGCTGGGCTTACCTGACGTTACAAGGGTAGCCAAGCAAGACTGCTGAGAGACCTGGGGCGTGAGCAGTAGATCCCACTGCTGCCCTTCTTGCAAAGTAGGGTACTTCACGTATCGAATCCATTCTCTCAATATTCTCTCTGTCTCTTCTGACATAAACAAAAGGAGTAACTCTTTTTAAACTTCAGATTCAGCCCTAAAAAATTGGACACAAGCACAAACGTATGCAGTAGTTGTGTTTGGTTAGACTGGGATGCCATCCAAGCAGCTGTGATGTGATGGACACAGTGCTGTGTACTTACTTGTATGGTGCCATTTAATCATTAAATGTGAAGGGTATTTGTTATTACCTTTTTATGACTGAGAAAAATAGGCTTAAGAAAATTGAGTCTTCAGTGTGGCCTAGTGAACTTTGAAACTAAGCTCAGCTGACTGCAAGGCTCTTTATTCTTGATCACATCATGCTGACTAGGCATGGGAAGGGTTAATAGGGATTAACAAGAGTTTCCAGCTGTCTCCCCTGGAAGCTTTCTGTTTTCCTGCTAACACAGGAGAGGCAACAGAACAATGAACGATGTGAATTTTAAAGATGGTGGCCTAATTAACTTAACATCTGAACTTGGTCAGATCTTTAAAATTGGCTCATTTTCAGTTACTCCCTTATAGTGTTGGACAGTGGAGGAATAAGGTGTTGACTGTTCATGGTTAGCTCAGAATTTAGCTGAAATTTTTCAATAGGTGTTGCTCATCATTTGGAAATGAGCACTCGAGAAGACATTGTGCCGTATTTTTATTCTTGTGTGGTTTGCCTCGTGATCATTGTGGAATCTGAATTTTAGCCAAGTAAGCTTAGATTATTTTTGCTAGTGAATTAAGTTTAGGTCTTAGGGATATATATTCTGCCTATAATTTTTTTTAACATTTAAGGGCTTACAAAGAGAATACAGTAGACCCCTAAACCTCCTTTGGTCATTGAGACAGTCAGATGCACTTTGGTGTACTTTAGGTGACAAGAGGGCAAGGTTGGAAGGCCGTGTTTACGTGAGGAGGAACACAGGAAGCATGAGAGGAGAACAAAACTAGTGAAAAAGACGAAAAAAAAAGCAACCAGAAATTAACATTGCACTAACACTGAGCAATGAAATCTGAACAGATGGAAGAGCGGTGTAAGCTTAATAAGTGGACTCAAGTGCCACGGGACCTGTACCCAGAGAGTCCTGGCTGTGGGATGTTTCCTTGCTGAACTGAAAGCAACTTGAGGACTAGAAATAAGCATTTTCATCCAGTATCAGGAAGAATTAGCATGGTGCTTGGCATTTGATAGGATCTCTATTGTAAGTGTTCATGTAAGAGCATATTTTAATATGATGGGAGGGTAATAAATATTCTATTTCAGAATTATGGTGTCATGTAGGCAAATAACCTTAAGTTTAATTTAGCTCAATGGTTCTCAAATATTTTGCTCCAGGTGTTCATTTGTGATCTTAAAATATTACAGAGGATCCAAAGTAACTTCTTTGTAAGTGGATCATGCCTATCGAAATTTACCACATGAGAAATTAAAATTGAAATTAAAACAAATATAAGTTCATTGCTTGTTAATACGAGATGTTTTTGGAAAAAAAAAACCCTACATTTCTAAAACAAATAATTTAGTGAGAAGACTGAGGTGTTTAAAAAGAGTTTTTGTAAATCTCTAATGTCTAGCTCAATAGAGGAAAACTGGATTTTCGTATTCCCTTCTGTATTCAATGTCTTATAATATAGTTGGTAGAATAAGTGAACAAATCTAGCCACATAAATATATAGAGAGGAAAAAAGGTATACTTTAGTAGACTTTTCAAATAATTTTAGCATCTTTCTTTGAAGCCAGAACTATACAAGCTGCAATTTTCAGAAAGTTTGAATAAAGAAGGTCCATTTCCTTGGTGAGTTGTTGTGCCTCTTACGTTAGAACGCCATGGTTAGGAGCTTGGGTTCATCTTCTCGTGTGTGTGATTTTGTCGATTATCATGCTGCTCATTGTGGAAGTCCTGGTTACCAGGTGATGCAGACTTTGCAGGTATTGATAAACTTCTTTGCAAATCAATCACCCTTAATAATAGGAGAGAATGTTTCAATATTGAAAAGCTGTCTGACTCAGGATGGGGTGTAAAATTGTTCAAAATCATAGCTTTGGCTTAAATTTTCAAGTTTTCTTAAGGCAAATGCCTTAGTTATTTATTTACTTATTTATTTTTTAATCTGACAAGCTCATTCATTCATTTCCCAAGAAAACTTTGGTTAGAATTACTTGGAAATAGTTGGCCTGTAGTCACCTCTTTGTGGGAAGAGAGCTAATTCACTTCCCATCTCAGTCTTCTGAGTGCTTTTCTTTGAGGTGATCCCCTCCTCCTGTTTTGATACGCAGTGAAAATGCTTGACTTACACCTCCCTTCATCACACAGAATATTAAAATAACATACTTAAGAGTTGGGATTTTAAAAATTAACTAATTTTATGTGTGTGTTAAAGAATTTTCAAGGGAAATTGCATTTTGTTTTCTGTGCTAGCCTGTCAGTGAAGAGTCAAATGATCACCAGCAAAATTCCATGCCCCATCTTGATTTATGCTGACAGCACTAGCATTTTTGTTGTACCAGCAATTGAAAAAGTAAATAGTATCTCATCATCTACGAGGATAGTTCCTGTTCTCGTGGAGCACATCTCAAAAACAGGCATTTTGAATGTAGTTAGTTGGAAGTGGTTGTTTTATACCTGAAAAACAGTTGTTAATATATGTAAAATTATTTTTTAAGTATATATTTCTAAAAGTAGAACTTCCTTTTCATGCATTAGAATATGTGGTTTCAATTGGTTCATTAACAGCTTGGAAAAATAAAATTGCTATTACAGAGAAAGGATAATTTGTTTTTAATATTTTAAGTAAAATCATGCTTCACAGTGAATTTCTTAATAGTAATCATGCCCATTATTATAATGATATATCCTTTTGAGCAAATGTGGTTTCAGCAGGTAATAGATTTTCACTTTCAAGATATTAATTCTTTGCTTATAGAGTTTGTGATTCAATTTTTATGCTACATAGTTCAATTTCACACATTGAGTGTATGGGCAAATATAAGTTAATTGTGAATTTGTTAACTCCTAAATTATTGAATCAACATAGGGCCTATTCCACATGCAAGTACTGAATATTTCTTTTACCTTTGGTTAATAGTAAAGAGGAAAACAGATCAGATTTGGGGAAGTTCCTTGATTTACCTGGGAAGCAGAGACCAGATTATGTAAATCTTTAGTGTGTTTTTTGTCCCTCCTCCATTATATCCAGGTTTTCCTGCTGGGAAAATATTTTATAATATAAAATTCAGCCATAAAAGGAATGTCTTTCATTATAAAAATAATGCCTCTATGAGTGTAAGGGGTATTTCTTTTCAAGTTGGGCTGGTGTATTAAGACTTGGGCTAGTGTATGAACCAAGGATTACCAAAATAGTACATTCTAATAAAGTAATATATAAAATATAGCATTAATAACCTGTTTAAATATTATAGACTGATATAACCAAATAAAACATCAAAAGTACCATAATGGAGACTACTTCTGGTGTTGGTACAGGTTGAGGTTTTGTGGATTCCTTTCCATTTGCATATGTGTTTATGTTTAAAGATCACTTGAATCCAATCCTTTAAATACATTTCCTAAAACTAATATGGCTTAGGATGGAGATATGAAAGAAATTGCAGTGATTATTGCTACTCAGTGTTGGCAACATATTGTGTTAGGGGATTCCTTCAAGTGCTACTTCCTTAGTAGCTTTTGGACTTGGTGCGTGGCTAAAGTTTAAGTTATAAAATAATATTCATCATTTCTTATTTCTATCTTACTCCAACACAAATCTTTGAGTCTTGAGGGCAAGGAGCTAACATCAGAAGGAGCCTTATGCATAAATGATTTATTTCCCATAAATTTTAGTGCCTAAACTGTGCCACGCTTTGTGCAGAAAGCTGGGGTAAAAGAGGAAAACAATGGGTCTTTATAGTTTAACAGAGAATGTAATGGGGAAAACAGGTTAGGAGATATGTAGTAGAAGTATATACTAGGCCGTGTGTGTGTGTGTGTGTGTGTGTGTGTGTGTGTGTGTGGACTAGTAATATCTTTGCAGAACAGATTACCAAATGAAATTACAGTTACGCAAACGAATCGACAATTAGAAATAGCAACTATGAGTTTTCTTTCTAGAACCTAGGTTATAAAAAATTTATAGTTCTTTACGTAATCCAGAGTATGTATGAAGATTCGGTAGCATCTCTCCCGTGGCAGGCGCTGAACATACTGGCATGAAAGCAGGCCCCAGTCTGGTAGGCCACTCCCATAATTTCAGTGCAGGTTAGTAAATAAATACCCAGAGGTGACACAGGCAAAAGGACCTCTCCCAAGGTTCGTGGCTGACCATACCAACAAGATACTTGTGTTTTCCACAGTGTGAGCTAGGGTCTTCTGAATCATGGGGTATTTCCTTGTGTTTGCAGTGTATTTAAATAAAAAGAGGCCTGTGCTTCAGTAGATATGTTTTATGTGTCAGAAACCTGGTCTTGAATCTGCACCCTGGAATATTGCCAGTGTTTTCCCACTACCTTTTAAGCTCCCGTAATAGGTTAATCCTGATTCAAATCCCACCAGTAATGAACAGTTGGGTCCTTGCATCAGTTATGTAACGTCTTTAAACCTTAGTTTCTTCCAGTGCAAATTAGAGATAAAAATAGTAGCTGACTCCTAGGAGTTTTGTGAGCATTTAATGAGATAATCTATGTAAAGTGCTTAGCATGGTGCCTGGCATGTGGCAGATGCCTGTTATATATATTGGCTAATGTTATTTTCTCTTAAAGTACTTTAATACACTGCCTAGCGTTTAGCCCTCAAAATCATTCCAAAGTAGGCTTTTTGTTTGTCTGCTCTGTATTTCCCGGGTCAGGTAGTGACCTTTGCCTGTCTGCGTGACTGCACACCCAACCTAGAAGACGATGTTACTTCTCTTTTTTGGAGTTGTCTTCCCTGATTTCAGGAGAGTGACAATGCCCCTTTTTATATTAAAGAGATATAAGAAATACTTCTAACCCTCCACCATGAGCAGAGCACTGTGCTAGAAATCCTAGAAATATTAAACTTGAAATTGAAATTATCCTTGTCCTTAAGAAATTTGTACTTTGCTGTGACAAATAAAGTAAATATTTAACTGTGCAGTAGAATAGTTCTTCTTTTTTTTCCTGTCTCAAGGCAAGTATTGCTTAGTTTTGTCTTATTTGGGCTTTTGGTATTTTGAGGTGTAAAAAACATAGGATTGCAGTTGTTAGAAAAGGGCTGTGTTAAGAACTGTTTTGAGCGTTTTCCCCTTCTGTTTTCTTTGGTTTTATTTGCAAGCTGGAGCAGGTATTAAAGATGGAGTGTTCTGGTGGGAACGGTAGCCCAGGGCGCTTGGAGCATTGCTAATTTCAAACCTTGTAATTTAGTTAAATTGAAACATAACTGCATTTAGATGAATGGGCTGCTGGTTTTCCTTCCCAAAGCAAACATGCTAACCTCTCATTACTTCTTGTCTGTGCGAAGGCTTCTGTGCTGTTCCGATCTACTTCTTTATACAGAATGGACATGTAACATTGTTGCGCTTTTTTATTTTGAGACTTTTTTAAACTAAGGACGTTTTCTGTATTGTACCCTTCTCAGTTATTTTGCATTCTGAACTGCGAGTCGTAATGTAATTCCAGGTTAACTCAGCGTTCCTGTGGAAGGTGCTTTGCACTTGGCTCGCGTTTTTACAAACCTGGGAGAGGATAAGTGACACAGTAGGTCTGATTACAAATACAGTTTATCTTCATTTGGGATCCATGGCTTCTATTAAATTTAATTACTTCCCCCGTGGCTTCTATTAAATTTAATTAATTTCCCCTGCAGCTGGCATCCTAGAGGTGCTGCTGCTAAATGAAGGTGATGCCTAATTGAGGGAGTTTTCTGAAGGAGGTTTTTACCTTTTCTCCTGCATGTCTGGAAATCGCTTATCCAACCAGACATCGGAGGGCGTTAGTGAGAAGCTGTAGTTTGCAAAGTCCTGAGTGAGTTTATCACATTAGAGAATCTGTGGACACCTGCCCTGCCTTTCTCCTCCCTCTCTCGCCCCCTCCCTCCCTCCCTTCTTTCCTTCCTTGCTTTGTTCTTATCTTTTAGTTACCATGCTTCTTGTTGAGAAGCCAGGGTTGGATTCTAAGGGGGAAAATATGGCCCAGTCTTAACCTAAACAAGACGGAACCCGTTAGTCTACCTACACACAGGAGTTCCTGGCAATTGTATGAAGGTTAATTATTGCTTCAGTTTCTAAAACACGGGAAAAGAATTCAGCATTGTGCGCTGTGTGGTACACATCCAACTTTGGGAACTTTGTCAAATTAGAGTTAACAATCTCTTTGTTGTTACAGATTATTTTAGTTGGGTGAAACTCCTATAATGATTATATAAATATCAGTATATGTACTTAAACAAAACTAAAATATTCAAATCACTGAAAAATTAAAAGATATAATTGTTATGTGTTTGTTGCCACGTTTTTTTATTTTCCGCCTTTCAGTTTTAATAGACTTTTTTGAGCATCAGTATGCACCAGATCTTATCTGTGTGTTGTATATACACACATCTTTTATGAATATAAATATTATACATAGACATGATTATAGAAATATATTTTAATATTGCATCTATGTGTGGTATACATTTAGTAATTATCCTCACTGTACGTGAAGAATTTATACACAAGAAGAGACCCAAATGTTTGTCTCTTTCTTCAGCAGTTACACCTGCCTATGCAAGTGATAGTAGCATCTGGATTATACCTGCTAATGTAGTATATGGCTTTTGAGGAGGTTCATGTTTTCTTTGCATGGACAGTAAATACTCTTGATGATAACTTCTTTAGAAACGTGCTTTGTTTTTTTTTTTTTTTATAATCTCGTTTTTTTCCTTCCTGTTTTTTTTTGGATACTTCAGAAAGTTTGAGTTTAGCTCAATCTGAAAAATTGTAACCACTTCTTAAACTTTAAATTTTAGCTTGGTGCACTTGGTGCTTCTTAATAGCCTTGCTCTCTTTTCCATTCTACATTCTTTCCCTGGTATTTTCTGTAATGCTGTAGCTTCAAATGTTGCCTGTAGACTCATTCAGTACTCTAAGTTCACATCTGCAGTGAGCTCTCTATTAAATGAAATTAGAACTGGATAGTATTAACAGTTGAAATGATGCAAAAAAAAAAAAAAAAAAAAAACAACACCAAAGGATTTTTTCAGGAGCTATTGCAATAGGGGATAAAAGTCTCAGTATAGACCTGAACTCGATTCTAAGGATAGGGATTTATAGCCAACGGTCAGGGTTGAGGTGGGAAGAAAACATTACTGGTAAAAAGGAGAGTTAGCTTAAACAGAACTAAGAGGATTCTTGCAGAAGGTAGTCCAGGGTGATCTGATACCACTTGGGGACTAGTAGAAGACCAGGGATTTCAGCAGATAGTGGGTGGTAAATTGATTAAGAACCTTTTTGCTGAAAGTGGGCAGTGCAAGTCTGGCAGAAATGGATTAGTGGAAGGAATCTTCACTGTGAGTGCAAGACCAGCCTGAACTATAGGGCAAGACCTTGTCTCAACACAAACAAACAAAAAACCCCAAGAAAACCAATCCCCTTACCCCAAACCCCAAAACTTCCAGAACTTCTTCAGAAAGCAGTAAGAGCAATAAGTGTGTTTGAGGTGAAGGCACTTTTTTGAAGGGGACTAATGACAATGTGTCTTTTATTGTAATAATTAAATGTTAACATTCACCATGTATTTTGGTCACATCGTGTGTATTAATTCTGCAGAGGATGGTGTTGCAGGATGTTCTAGTCCTATAAATACCCCTTCATCTCAGTAATGGTTACATCGAGGCCCACACTGTCATCTCACTGACAGTTATTATGCCAGAGCATGGGCCCTTGAGACACCTACTCAAACCATAGCCCCCACTGTTTTAAAGATAATAATATTTGCTTTTTCCCTCTGTGAAATATACTTTCTCTTACTGTGTTCTGATATTCTAGTTTGATTGCTAAGCTTTCTCTTTAAAACATGTCAGGACTATTGACGTTCTCATGATACAATTCTGATAGAAGCATACCTATGTTTTCTCTTCACCAATGCTACTAGAATTTTAACTCCTTTACAAACAAAATCATATTTTTCTTTCAGTAGGATTCTATAAGGTTGAAGGTTCAAGGAAGTCCTTGCCCGTCCTAGGCAAGGTTCATGGCGAGGCTCCATAGCACGGCCTTACTGATGCGCCACTAATGTGCTCCCTGTCCTCACTGGAGTCATGGCGGTGCAGGAGTCACGGCATGGATTAGACCTTTCTTCTGACCTTGTGTGTTCCCTACCATTTTTCTACTGTTGTATATTTTTTTGTACAATTTCAGTGTAAAGATACTTCTGTTTTCTATGAGGATATGTATTTCTTTGGATCTCACCACTGTGTGGGAGGCAGTAGATAGGTAATAGCTAAGGTAAACATAAAATCTAATATAATCACTTGTGGTTTTGGCCACTGGTGGCTAGATGTATGCATGAAAGTCAGTATGTGGTTGAGAGTGGGAGGGTAAGACTTATTTGTAGCTACATTGATGTGTATTGATTAGGAATGAAGTTTTTTTCGTTATGAAGATGGTGATGTGGGATGTTGAGCCGTATATCCCTAGCTGGCTTTGATTCTGCACATGTTGATGGAAAGGAAGGGAATATGGGTAGTCATGAATGGCAAGGCTGCAGAAGGGGCGTGGTGCAAAAGAAGGTAGGTAGTGCATAAGGATCATGGTAGGAGGGGTAGAGAAAAAATCAGCTCTTACATTACTGAGAAAGGTGTGCTTGCTTTAATTTGTTTTATCATTTCAGAGCTAACTTGTGCAAATTTAAACCTTTTTCAAAAAAAATCTGCCTCTTTAGTCAGAATTATAAAGATTATGAAGTAGCTTTGAGGATGTGACCAACAGTTTTTATCTTATCTATGTATTCAGATATTTATTCAAACATGGACTCAGAACCTGTGATTTGACTCAGAATCTGTCTTAGTTACTTTTTTGTTGCTGTGACTCAATACCTGACACCCACAAACTCAGGAAAGGAAAGGTTTATTTTAGCTCACAGTCTCGAAGGTCACAGTCCATTCAGGGGTGGCCGGCAACAATCGAAGTACATGGCAGAGAGAGAGGTGGAGGCAGCTTCCCCGGACAAACAGGAAGACAAGCTGAGGCTAGGTGAGACTAGTCCCCCTCCTCCAGGAAGGCAGGTGCAGCTTATGTATCCTTTCAGGTCTCCGCCCAGTAACCAGTCCCTCCAGCATCCGGGTGTGGCCACTACACACCGTTAATCCTAACTTAACTGCAATCCACCCCTCCACACCAGACCCCAATCCACCAACATCACATGGTTCCATAGACAATTCACAACATTAAGATACATGATACTTTTGGGGGAGACTCCAGATCCTAACCATAACATCTATGTATTCAGATGCTTATTCAAATATGGACTCAGAACCTGTGATTTGACTCTGATGGCTCCCTGGCTGGTCTGGGATTAGGAGTCTGAGGTCTCTGAAGATTTGGTTATGTTTGCTCTTTAGAAATGGGATCTTCTGTAGTGACTGAGTGGCAGTTGTGTCCTTTTCTATACTGCTTTTCTGGGCTTTCTTTTCTGGTAACTAGCTTCTCTTTAAGATGATAGTACAGACTATTTCCACTTTTCATAACTTTTCTTGTTAGTGTAATTGTAAATAAAACCAGCTGTTTAGCTTTCATGTGTAACTACTGTATATATATCTGCTTAAATTACTTACTGTGTGATTGCTTCTTAGTAGACCAATTTTAGTGAATCTTTTTCATTCTTTTTTTTATTTTTGGAACTGGGTATGTTATACCTTTGTTATGGTTTTGGAGGATAAAAATACTGGGTACTGAAGCTTATTCAGATTTGCCTAGGCTCCGTGGAGAAGAGAACATCATAGGTCCGTAATGTCAGGGATGAAGGACTGACCTTTGATAATGGTGTGAGCTGTGGTCCAGACACAGACCAGAGCGTAATGTTCTAGTATTTGACTTTCTTATTCATAAAAAAAGAAAACTAAACAAACAAAACACTTAAAAGACCTAGGCGAGGCTTAACTAGTTCTTTGTTGATGACTTGATTATCCATACATTGCCTAAAATTTTCATCTCGTATTTCATCTTATCTGAAATAGCACCACTTAACAGTCTGCTTTGAGCAATTAAAAAAACATTGAATGCTTTTCATGGGTTTAAGTGGCTTCTTCAAAGTTATATTGTCTTTAAGATAAGATATGAACAAACTATTTACAGTAAAGGAAATGCAAACTAAACAGATGAAAGGGGTGCTCAGTTATCCTTATAATAAAGAAATGCAAATTAAAACTATAGAGTAATATCATTTTTCCTATTCTTCAGTTTGGCAGATATCCAGAAATTTGATAATATTTTTTATTAGTAAATGTTTTAGAAAATGGCATTCTTTTTTTTTTTTTTTTTGAGACAGGGTCTCACTCTGCAGTCCAGCTTGTTCTGAACTCTCTGGTGTAGCCCAGGCTGGCCTTGGACTCAGGATAATCCTCCTGCCACCACCTCCCAAATGCTGAGATTACAAGGGTGCACCACCAAGTCTGACTTTAGGTGGTGCTGGGGAATTGAAACTGAGGGTCTCAGGCTTGCAAGGCAAGTGCCTTAACCATTGTGCCATCTCTCCAGCCTAGAAACTGGCATTGTTACATTCTGATATTTGGTGCTTAAGTCAAAATAAATGCTGCAAAGGGTAATTTAGCAATGCCTGTCAAATAGACATGGGTGTATCTAATGGCACCTTTTGTGGAATTCATCCACAATATCTATGCATACAGTGTCTATTGGACTGTTACTTTTTAGCAGCCTAAGATTTAGAACCTATTAGGTATCTATCAATGTGAAACTTGTTACATCAACATAGGCCAGTCATGCTCTCCTGTTGTTAAAAGTTCAGAGTAATATAATAATACTAAGTAGGACAGAAAATAAGGTATATTTATTCTTGTTTGTTTATATACATATGCACATAGAGAAATTAGAAAAACGTTCAAGATGCTAATGGCAGTAGTTGTCTGAAGGGAAAATTCCCAGTATATTGCTTTTTAGATTTGCTTATTTTGAAGCAAATATAGGCTCTCTTAAACTTTAAAATGAAAAACCACTCTGTAATATAAAATTAGCTTAATTACATTCTTTCTTAACACTCATCTGAATTCAGAGAGGAAATACTTCGGTGGGGAGGGCAGCAGGAGCTAAGGGATTGCTGAGGAAGGAGGCGAGCGCAGTCCTGCCCATGACCTCTGGAGATGTGAAGGGTCCCAGAAGGACCAGGGCAGGACCACGGATGTGGAAGGATACCAGGGTGTAATTTAAACTTCTTGGAAATTTTGTCAACTCTCAATCACCTCTAACCAAAAGCACAAGACAGGAGTAAGTATTCTTTCTTATCTATTCTTCTGCTTTCTGTGTGAGTCAGACTAAATTAGAATAAAATATAGGAATGCAGTGATTTTGGTTCACATCTGATTGAGGTATATACAGGCCAAATATATTTAGTTACTGACTCTGAAAACCTTATTAATATTTAGAAATTTGTACCTGTTTCCAACTGCATTTTAACTCTCAGCAAACTAATTCTTGAACTTTTGGAAGACTAATTAGGCCTGGCATGCTGTCTTTTGCAGAGCCACAGGCCTAGTCACTCATGGCAATCATGGGCTTTCTTCTGTGGCACGGGGTCCGTTTTCTTTACACTTTCTTTTTACCCTATAGCATAGATTGTAGAATTCTGAAATCAAAGCCAAAATCATGAATAAAGCATTCTGGAGGAGATTTATTTTAAACCTACTTGCATGTTTGAATTAGCTTTATGTGCAAAGGATAATTGTTTGAGATTACATTCGTGGAAATAGTTTTATATTTTTCTTAATTAATTACTTCACTTAAAAATATTCAGGTACTTGCCGTCAAGCAAACTTTATGCTTAGTTCTGGGAATGCAGCGATGAATCAGACAAAGTTTCTGTGTTCATCACATTTTCGGGCTTGTAGGTACAGGTGTTAGCCACTGTGTCTGTTTAGGCAACCCACTTCTGATTTCATTGTGAAATATGGTGAAGTCGGAGGAAAGGGGAAAATGCCTAATTGTCCAACCCACCACTATTTTTATCCTAAATATTTAATTTTCAATAAGTGGAGAACATTGACTATTTATTAGAAGCTCTTGACCTTCTAACAAGTTATTATTATTATTATTATTTACATTTTTACACAGCAGTCCTTGTTTACAGCAGTGTCTGTTAAGCACATCTCGGTGTTACTTTGGTATTAGATATGCATCGTTGTAAAGTGGCAAGAAGGAAAGTTTGGAGTGTGGGTAGAGGACTGACCCACTACTTGTTAATTACCTGGTAATCTTGGGGCCTTCTTTTCTCTGGACTTCAATTTTATCTTCAAGGAGAGGTAACAGCCACCTCCCAGAGGGGATGCAGGGATTAGAGGTATCTGTCGTGTGCCAAATACACTAGAAGCTCTATAAATGCTAACCATCAGTGGGTGATGAACTCTGAAGCTGGTCACCAGTGCCGGCTAACTGGTAGTACCTGTATTTGGTGAAGTTTCAGTCTGGAAGTGTGATTTCCTTTATCTTCAGGCTCTTTGCAGCCTTACCGGCACCCAGGGCAGACCCTAGGTCGCTATTCATATGTCTTTTTTAAGTCAATACAGATTTGCATTTGAGGTAACAGTCCTTTGATTTGATCCCTAAACCAAAGGAGATAAGTTAAAGGCAGACGAAGAGAGCTAGAAGCAGAGATCTGGGCAGGAGCCGAGAGGTGAATGGACAGACTTGGCCTTCCTCCCTGGTCTCCAGTCTGTGCCTATGGCAGGCAGCCAGCTGTTTCCTTCATTCCGGCTTCTGTGTGCCTTGGCAGTGATAGAGCACATTCTTCTTAGAGAAATCCCTGCTGGCAATTGCATTTCAAAGAAGAAACTTAGAGTTGAAGAATGATTATGGTTTAGAGCGTTCTTATGTGCCTACGAATTCAGTTGGTCGTTTTAAAAGCCAGACATTGGCATGCCAAATCTGTGCTCATTTTTTTCAGTGCTGAACAGAGGTGGAAATTTCCCTTCTTGCTGGGGGATGAACCTCCGCTGCCCTCCCCGCCCTGCCCAAGACGCTCTTTTAGACTTCCCTGTGATGTCCAGAGGTTTGATCCAGGGATCAGCCCTCCCCTGTATACCCCGTTGCACCCTGGCATGCTAGGAGTGGCTGTACCTTTTGACAAGGAGTGGCGGCTAAGAAGGGCGAAGGGGAGTGAAAATGATCAAAATGCAATAGATATTGCAGCAATTTCTCAATTGTTATGCATCACAAATGCATACTAACAAAGAGTGCTATTGAAAAAAAATGAGGTCCCCGCTATTGGCTGCCGTGGTCCATGGGCTTTGTCCCGTGTCGCCTTCTGCTTGCACTCAGCTTGTCCTCAGGGATCGCCGCTGTTCCAGGTGAGAGTGCCCTCACTATTTTTCTCCCTTCTGCTCGTTTAATGTTATCTCATTCTAGACTTTATGACTTCATCTTCTGTTCTTTTCCTCCCTTGGGTCCGTTAAATCATCACAAAAATCTTTGCATAAAGTAAAGGCTAACATTCTGCAGCCTACCTGCTTAATTTTTTTTTTTATTATTATTTTTTCAGTAGGAACACTTATTTCAGTAAACACGTAACATTGTAAGCATATAAGACGGTATTGCTAAGTAGCGGCAGAACATTGCAAAAATGTCTGGAATTTATTCATCTCCTATAATTGAAGTTCATCATCCCCACCGAACAGCCACTTTGGTTCTGTCTCTTCCCAGACTCTTGACAGCCATCGTTCTAGTCTCTGTTTCTTTGAATTGGACCAACTTACCTATATCACAGTGGAATCATGCCAGTTGTAGAAAGACAAATGTCCCCTGGGTTGAAGACACCTCCCTTCCTGGTGATATGGGGCCATTACCTTCACCTCTATGCTTTTCCTTCTTTTTAAAGGAGAGGACAAAATACAGTGAAACAGTGTAGGCAGAATTTTACGTGGAGGAAACCATCATTCGTGTTCAGCCATCAGTATTTTCTTTCCAGTGAATCTTTACACTTCAGTGCCATAAATAATATTCCTTCTCCAAAACAATGGCCAGTTTTTTTGAAGCCTTGTTGGGTAAAATAATATTTTCAAAAGGTTCCTTCAGCTAAGAGTTTTCCAGTTATTTCAAATTGCTGTTTTGTTGGTATTGACATTTAATTATTTTGTCCTGGACCAGTTTTCACATAGAATATTTTAAATTTACATTAACACTCAATTTTAAGACTGTCGGTCTGTTAGAAGTTATCTGGAGAAACTTATTGTTTAAGAATGATGTTTTAGAATAATTTTTAAGGCCTGAAGGCCTAGTTGCACATTATCTTTTTGGCCAAAAAAAAAAGGTGGTGGGGGGACCTTTTCCCCAATTTTTCGCCTCTTTTCCTTTGGCTCGCAAACAGGTGTAACTTTTGCTCATTTTTTTTTCTCCTCTTTCTTTCATGTTTTGACCAGTTGACATGAGAATTTGGCGTTTCTCTTTGTACTGTCTCAATCGTGAAACCAAGCTATTTATTTTTGGTATAGTATAGTGGATAGCTCAATTTTTTTGCGACTTCAGTTTTTATTAAAACACACTTGATAACTAGACAGCATGCAGCTTGCTGTTATTAGAATTTCTGAGTACTAGCTTCTCTGAAAGTGGTTGCTTGGCTTCACATTATCGCTCTGCTGTTAAGCACTTGTGAGGGTACTGCCTGCCCGAGGGTACTGCCTGCCCGACGGTCCTGCCCTTTGTCACTATTCTGGGAGGACCTGTCCCCTGAAAGCGGTTGCTGATAGTTGTCAGGATTTCTCTTTCAAGTAACAGATAAGGAACTGCCTGAAAACCATCCGTCATCAAGATAGAATAGAAAACTATCATTTTCTTCCACTTTCAGCTGATAAGGGAGGGTCTGTGCCACTCCTGGGCTTTGTCCCTGCTTCTTCCTGGGTGCAGCCGTAAATTCAGATCCAAGGTATTGGCTGTATTGAAATCGACTTTGCATCAAAGCAAAAGGCTGCTTTAAAAAAAGAACAAATCCATCCTATCAGTGTTAGGCAATCTCCCTCAGGCCAAACTATTTTATCCTGAAAAGACCAATACTAATTATGCATATGTGTGATCCAGCAACAAGGCTTGAGATGTAGGGCCTATAAGTCCATTTGCAACTGAGGAAAAGGCTTCTCTAGGAAAGTCTCACATGTCTCTTGTTCGTCCGAGAGGCTGGTTTGCTCAGGAGAAAATGGCAGAACTATTTAATTTTTCTCAGAGACCCTGTTTTTTAGTTCATCCATCTGCCTCTCTACCGAGGTTATGAGTTGTCTCAGACACATGATAATGCTGTTTACTTCAGTTGACCCAAGCTGGAGCTTTTTAGGAGACCATTTCGTCACTTTTTTTGTCAGGGGTCATCCTGCCCATGCAGTTCCTAGACTGTAGCCTAAAAGGGAAGAGAGAATTTATTAGCCACAATGGACCAAGTGTTAGCCTAAGAAATGGCTGATTTGGTGGAGGAAGTGGTGATTTTATACAAATCACTCAAAATCTAGAGGTATTTTTGTCTTATCCATATGATTCATAGGATAAATTCCTATGATTTTCTCTGCTGTGCTGAGTACTTTATTTAGTTTTTGTTCAAAAGATGGTAAAATTTACTTATAAATAAAAAACATCTTAGAAAATGACATGGAAATGTAATAACTGATGAATAAAAGATAAAACCTTTGAAATAATATTAAAATCAGAACACAATAAGCCATAGTTGCAAAATAAGAAGGGAATGAAATAAATGTGTCTGCTTTAAGGAAAGAAGATAAAAAATAAGCTAAATGTACTGTAATGGTTCAGATAAAGTAACAAAATTGGATAAATACATTGAGTTAAATATGGATATATATTTGTTAATACAATATTCTTACATTAGAAGTGGTATCAGTAAATGCTTGCCTTGTAGTTTATACCTGTGCTTGACTCGACTGAGCTCTTTGCAAAAATATTAACACTGGGAAATTCTTGAGCTGATAACTCATGGAAAAGAGTTTCATCTTGGAATTCAGATTCTTTGGTATATTTTTGTAAGGAACAGACAAAGCTCAACTGTTAATCTTAATGGTTTGTAATGGGTCTGAATGGCCCTTAAATTTTATATTAGGTCTGTTAAATTGTCAAGACCTACTTCTACATAACTATAAATTGAGGAGGTTTTTTTTAATAATAATAACTTGAATGTGTTTAACCCTTTTTTTTCTTGAGAATTGCTCTCAATTACATATTGCGCTTGCAAATGCACCCCAGGTGCACTTTGGTTTATATATGGCAGTAATAATTTCTCATTAATTTATGTCAGATTTTTTCATTACAAAAACTGAATTCTATTAAAAATATGCCAGAGGTTCATATAATGATAAGTTATCATAGTCTACTTATTTTGTAAGGTAGAGAGGATATTTACTTTTCTTACATGTTTTAAAATTTTTATTTTAAATATTCAAAACCAAAATTCTTTGAAGACAGTAGCTATAGTAAAGGAGATCTGTAGTGGTTTATGAGAGTTTTCACAAATTGTATTAGAAATCTTCAGAGCTATATTTTCAGCAGGTTTCTTTTCCTCCTTTTCTTTCTTGACCTTTCCCTCACTTCCATTTCCTTCCTTTATTTTTGCATTTGAAATAAAAAAGATATAATACATCTTTCCACTTTATGTATTTATTTATTTTTTTTAAAAGGTTGGGTTAGGGAAGAACAGTTTACTTTTCTTAAGAAATCTCAGCTTGGGTTGATAGCTCTCCCACACTGTAGGCCAAGTCTCAATTGTCTTTATTTTTCTCCTAGTTTAACTGTTAGGTACCTGTGATTGAAAGGTAATCTCTAGCTAAGCTTTAAGAATACTTTGCTTTATTGAAAATGAAAACAAAAACAAACAATTATATAAAGTAGAATGCTAACATACTTGACAGTCTTATGAGAAATATATCTTGAGCTTTTCAGGTTCATAAGAATGAGGCGTGCTTTAATTGAGATAGCACGTTACTTCATTTGATCTGCTTTTTTCATTATTTGTAATATCTCTTAATTACAAAAGTGTGTTTTCAAAAGTGATTTCCTTCTAACCCCTCAGCAAGGCCTACTAGTTGAACGAAACAAGTATAGGAATTTGTTGTCTTACTTTAATAGAATATTTTTCAGACAAGTCACAAAGATGTTTTGCATTCTTTTCAAAGTATTTTAGGTATCTTCAAAGCTTATAAAGTCGATTTGTTTATTTCAAACTCATAGAGAACTTCAGAAAACATTTGCAAGTTTATACAGAAACTTCACTTTTGCACTATAAATTGTAGTGTTTTAAAAATCTCAGTATCGGTAAAGGTTTATTGAAATATTTGTATGTGGAGTGTGGAAGAGTCCTTGGAGAGGGAGTACGTGCTGTTTATCTTGCTCTTTTGGGAAAGCACCCTGTAATTTCTCTTCCTTTTCTCTACTTGGGTGCATGTCGTGTCATCTCAGCCACTGGGCTTTATATAATCAAGGTTTACTGAATTATTGTCCCCTTTCCCTGACTTGCCCTTTCCCTGTCAGAACTACTTCCTGCTTATATTTTAGCCATATGTTAAATACTTCTTTGCACCTTTCTGTGTTTTTCTCCCCAGCAGAATTAATGATTTTTTTGCATGTATGTTTCATGTACACTCAGACTTTCAATACTGTACTTAGTGTTTCTTTGTCTCTTCTAACATTTCTGTTGATACACATGTTACATATTTCCATCATTATTGGATCACTAGCAGTTAATATTGTCTCTGAATATAATGGACACTCAGTAAATGCTTGTTGAATTAAGTAAAATCAAGCAGGAGTCAAAGGAGGATGACTGGGACAGGGAACCAGGTATCCTGCATCCCTAATAGTCCCTTCGCTAAGAATGCCAATAATCTCTTCACGTGTTGCTTTTGCTTCCATACTCATGGAATCTTTTCAGTAATCTCTGTGAGCGTAGTTTCTACCTCTCTTTGTAGATGAGGAAACTATCAGGCTAACAAGGGCAGAAGATTTTTTTCCCCTAATCTGTCTGGTTAAAGCTGTATTACACTATTTCTTGATTTTCTGAATTTCTGTTTTTGCATTATGTTTTCTTTTTCTTTTATCATTCATTCATTGATAAGTGAGTTGGTCAAAAACCCTCTAAGTTTCTTGTCTTGTTCAAGCTTATATTATGTAAACAGTATCGATTTCCAATTCATTCATCAAAAATTGCCATTAGTCCTACATGCAACATTTTCATCCTCACAACTATATGTAAAATCTCTTATACAGCTTATCAATTTGAAATCTTATCCATTATGAATAGAGTTTTCTACCTAGGAAGTGAATTGATGCGAACCTAACTTAGGACTTAAACGCTATAGCAGTGAGAGTCATACAAACATACCTCAGCACGGTGAAAGTTCTCAGTATATTTGACCCTTCTTGCTGCTAGTTTCAAAGCAGAAATTATTTAATTAATGGTGTCTTCTTTATTGAGGAGAATAAGTCTACATCCTGAATCACTAAGGGGAAACTTTTAGCAGGGTTTCAGAATATTTTATTTATTTTTTATCGTTTTGAAGCTGAGTCTCCTTTAAAACACTTCACTGTTTCTATGTCTCACCATTAGGTTGCCCTGGCATCTAAAAGGATTTTTAGTTTCTGGACTAGATGATGGTGATATTTTTAATATCATAGTAATTGCTTTGGAAGTGACTGTGTTGACTTCTGCTTTATTGTATTCTGGCAATGCTGTTATAAAATAGATTTTCTACCTTATTTCTAGATTATTGCTATTTTTAGTTAAGAAGACAGGATTAAGGAATATAAATTTTGACCTTTATTTAAAAACTAGTTTTTTTCCATTTTTTCTTTTTTCATTATGAAGGTTCCAACCTAGGACATTTACATTCAGTGTGTTTTTTAGTTTTGATTTTGAAATAGCGTTGTTCCAAGTTGCTATATTGCCCTAGCTGGGCTTGAACTTTCAATCCTTTTTTAGCCTCCACAGTATTCCAGGCCTGCACCAAGATATTTTTTGATGTCCATATTAGCTCAGTTGCTTGGAATAATGATATGATCAACTTTATGTCATGGGCTTATCATCTGGGGGAACATAATTTTAATCTCTTCTTGGGCATGTTTAACACAGCCCCTTGCAGCTCTGTCCCCAGGGAGGTAGGAAAGGTTTTTACACGCTGGGTAGGACAAATGATTTATTGATTTTGGAAAGCAACTCACTCGGCTGACCCCAGGACCACAAATCTGTAGGAATTTCTAGTTAGTGGGTACATTAGGGACACTTGTTCCTGTCTTTCATTTTATAGATGAGGACATGCCTCCTGCCCTAGGTCACGTGTTCTAGTAGCATAGGCTGGATATAAGACCCCAAGTTCTATTAAAGAGTGTACTCTAAATCAAGTAGTTGAAAGTCTTTCTGGGTATCCTCTTACTTTTTATGTCAATCAGGTAACTTTTTATTTCATCTTGATGTCAAACCCTAGTGCCTGGCTTTGATAACAGATGTTTAGTATGAAGTGCAAAGATCATTCCAAATCCCCCAATTTGACTTTATTGTTGTTTAGTCTTTGGCTGGCCCTGTATTTCCTACTTATACTCTTAATTTTACTTCTGTTTCCTTACCTGGAATGATTCCCAAGCACAGATCACCATCCGGGAGTCTTTCTTCCAGTCATTTGAGCTTCTCCTCAGTGAGACACCTCTAGCCCCAGTGTGACATCCCCAAGTGTCTGCTGTTGCTTGCGAGGCATCAAATCCATGAACATTTCCTTGACTTGTTGATCTCCGTATGATTAGCACAGTACAGATATGTTCAAGTAATTATACAACTCGAGAGAAAATAGGGTACAATTAATGGTAGCTTGCAGTCTTCATAGTACTAATAATGAGCACCTCCAGACTGTTAGCATTTTTTTTCTCCAAGCTTAGGAGTACACTGAGATACACTACTCAATGATTAGGCAGTCTTCATAGTACTAATAATGGGCACCTCTAGACTGTTAGCATTTTTTTTTCTCCAAGGTTAGGAGTGCAATGGGATACACTGCTCAATGATCAGGCAGTCTTGCTTTAGAATTTTGAGCGTCTCATAGTTCAGTTGAAGATTCAGTCTTCCCTCTGAGCAAATGAATCTAATGAATTTTTATCTTAGTTAATGTGTCAGCCTGCAAGCTTGTATGATTTTCTTGTTTTGCAATGTTTGGAAAGAACGATGCCAAGAGTTTTGCTCTGTCCTGTTGGTTGTCTTAGCTGATGGCCATGTTTGGTACTGGCCGTGGGAAGGCTGGGAGGATGGAGCAGTTCAGGGGAATAGAACTGACTCTGGTGTGGTGGTCATCCAGGAATGAACAGAGATTTCTGGTTTTACTTTTACGATCACAAAAATAATGAATAGATTCATTAAAACTATTTATTGATCCTGCAATTGTATTAATTATAAATATTTTGAATATCATGTTCATATGTTATATTGTCATCTTCTTAGAGGACATACTTCACTTGTCTAAGCATGTGAGCTGACGTTATCACTTCTCAATATCTTCATGTATCTTTGGACTATCCATTGGAGAAAGAAAAACTCTCTTCATTGTCAGGTCTGGTTCTGTAACCCGGAATGCACCTGAGCAGTATCCCTTGTATGCCTTAGTAGAAGACAGGCAGGAGAAACTGGTGGCGCAGAGATCAAGCTCTAGGGTCAAATGCATGGGTGACAATCCTATCTGATAAGTAACTTTGTGAACTTAGTTGTCGTGTGCACTACCTCCTTTGTTTTTCTCCCTTTCTTCTCTTTCTTCTTTCTTCCTTTTTCATCTTTCCCATTCGTATCTCCTTCCTTCCGTCCTTCCTTTATTTCCATGATTTCTCTTCCTCTCGTTTCTCTTGGGATTAAAACCAGGCACCTTTCCCAGCCCTTTTTCTCTTTCATTTTGCCACAGGATCTTACTGAATTGTTCGGAATGGACTTAAGCTTGTGATCCTCCTGCCTTCTTCAGTGCTGTATGTTACCATTTCTGGTGGCTCTAGGATTTTTTTTTATTTGTGAGGGTAGTAACAGTGATTTTGTATTGTGAAGGTTAAGTGAGACAATGCATGTAAAGCACATGGACATTCTGAGCTACATAGTAAGTGGCAGTAACTGGGTGTTATTGCTGTTGTTATTATTTTTGATTATTGTTATTATTACTGTTACTGTTGTGACTACTATTACTATTTTGGCAGCATTGAGCATAAGACCCAGGGCTTTGTGTCTGCTAGCTTTCATCCTGCCATGGAACTAAACCATCAGCTGTTATTGCAGTTGTTATTATTACGCCGGTGGTAGCTAGCATCCTTAGCGTGTGCCTGCTCGGTACTGCTGCCGGTGAGAACACCTGAAGGGGGTGCACATTAAAGGACATTGCAACCTTCCAGCTTTTCAGTGTTTGAGGTTTTGAAAGGAGAACTGGTGCTGCTCCGTTTGCAATTGTTGGGAGGTAGAAGATCCATCATTAAAAATTTTGGGATCATGGACACTAAGAAGAGTCAGTGCTCTGAAACTGGTTCTTAAAAAATACATATTTCCTTGACAGTTCTTACTTATTGGAAGGATACTGTGTGTTTATTTGAGTTAAGTCAACAAAAAATGACTTTTTAAGATTGTTTTATAGGCAGATGCTTTTCTGTGGTTTTCACCTTGCCACCAAAACACGAGCTGTGAAGTCACATGATGGAGGGACAGAGTGTTCAGTAAAATGGCAAAATTACTACCTTTTCTTCCAACAGTGTTGCGTTTTTTTGTTATTGTTTCTATGTGATTTTAAAGATAGTGGCGAGTTTAGGAAGCACTGGAACTTTTGTTTTTTTTTCATTTTTCTTACAACAGAAAGCATTTAAAGAAGCTAGGTGTGTGACGGGGATCACAGGGTGTTATAGTAAGTTACACGGATTAGCTACATTTGAATTTTTCACTTACGAAATAGTTAAAGCCCACTGTTGGGTGCACAGAGAATAAAGAGATGAATAAGGCCCAGCTGCCACTTTCAAAGGGATTACAGAGATTAAATAAAATACTACTAATATAGCTTTAATGGAAAATAAAAAGTTGTAGACACTGAAAGGGAAGTAATATCAGTGTTTCTAAGAGATGTTATTTCCTAGCTAAGGACCTCGATGGGAGGTTCTAAAGTAAACCAGCATTTTAATTTGGTCTTGAGGTAGGATCAATAAATACCACGTATTGGAGGCTATGAGGAGGAAGAACAACCTTGACAAGCAGAACTAGGTGGTTTAAGAACTAGAGGCAAAGATTAGGGGGACAGTTGTGAGAAGTGACATGTTCCAGTAGGTAATATGCACAGGAAGGAAGGTTTCTACAGTGAATATTATATCTGCCTCTTGGAGATAATCAAACATTAGGCTTGAAAGTGTCTGTTAAAACCTATTTTATTTTATTTATTTATTTATTTATTTATTTATTTATTTATTTTTGAGAAAGAGTGTCTGTAGTCTAGGCTGTTCCTGAACTTACTGTGTAACCCAACCCAGGCTGAGCTAAACTCACAGCATTCCTCCTGCCTCAGTCTCCCCCTCGCTGGGTTGACACGGGTGTGCCACTAGACCTGGCAAATATGTGGTGCTCTGGATCAAACCAAAGACTTTGCCCTTCCTAGGAAAGCACTCTAATGACTGAGCTATGCCTGCAGGCTGAGATGCCATAGCGAGTGATTTATTTGATGATACTTACACTAGTTTTAGTAAATATAAATCCCTCTTTTTGAGTAAAATACTCAAGGAGCACAAACCAATTTCTTACAGATGCTTATTGAGCAATGTTAGTCCAGAAAAGTAGGTTGAATCAAGGTGGTAGAAGGTCTGAGCACCGGGGTAAAGAATGCGTGAGTGTAAGGCCCAGGGCGAGCGCAGTTGGGTGTGCCTACAGGAGGGCCATGCTGTGAGTGTGGATGAAGACGGAGTGGACGGAAGAGCAAGAGCTTTGTGGGGGCACCAGGAGTACATTCTTTTTGGGCTACTTCCCTTGAGGTCATGTAGAACTAATCTGAAGTCAATATGGCAGGAATAAGAGGAAATACATGGAATTTTTATTATAAAACATAACATTTCTATAGAAATTTTTAACATCTCTAAAGTAAGAATTATTTTAGTATTTTTTTCACTGATTGTCTGCAGCTTCAGTCTTAGTGGTAGATGTGTTCGAAAACTAATGTTGGCAAGGGAATTTTTGACAAAGGAATAAGGTAGACTGAGGCTAATTTAGGAACAGACAGCTTTAATACTCGGCTGTCCCCCACTGCTTTCCGGGAAGAGAGGTGCTCCTGACACAGCATCTTCCAGGCATGTGGACCGAAGGAGTGGCTGATATAATTTAGAGAGAAAGGGTGAATGAAAGTCAGAAACAGGATTTTCTTGTGAAGTGTACTGCTCTTCACAAGCTCTTTTTGCAAGAGAAAGAATCTTGTGGAACTTCCCCGTATCTATTTTCTGTACTCACCAGCCTGGTTTTACCCAGCTGCGAACAGTATGACATTATGTAAAGTGTGGCTTTGTGGAGAGTTGTGACCTTACCCTCAATCTTCTAGACACTCACTTGACAAGATGTGCTGGCCTCAGCTTCTTGCCTCACGGTGACTTCTCCCTGGGGACTATTCTTTTTTTTTTTTTTTTAATCTTTTACAATTTTTCCCCACATTTTATTGATATGTATACGTGCAAAATTCAAGGTTTACATGAGGTTGGGCATTTTGTGCACGTTCATATCTTGTCAAGGTGACAAGGGCTTTCCCACTCTCCTTTTGTCCCTCCCCCTATACACCCCTCCCTCCCTCCTCCCCCTCCCTACCCACCTCTTTCTCGGCACCGCATCTTTGCCTTCTACCTGTAAAAATAATGATTGTGCACCACAGCATCTTACTTGCTATTATTTTAGTGAGATGGAATTAATGTGCTGTTTCTGTTTAAAAATTCACATTTGTGATCTGAAGAGCTCAAAAAATTGTTAAATAGAAAATACCAAAAAAATCCTAAAAAACAAAAAAAAGCCCACTTGCATTCAGACAGAAATATAAATCTTAAATTATTATAAAATGCATGAGGTTTATTTAGTATGTAATTTTTTCATGCTCCGAAATAATATTGTTTGACTCAGCTGGAAGGTTATTGTCATGAGAACAAGGTCCATTTTTTCTTTCTTCTCAAAAAAATTCTAGAAATTTCCCTGTTATGTTTTGATGAATTGAATCACTTTAAGAAGTGCTAAGTAAACTTTATATTTTTTGCTATGTTATTATGCTTTGTTTGCATATTGTATCTTGTTCATTTTTACTCCCTTTTTCCCTTCATCCTCTTCTTACATTCCCTTAGATTAGCAATGTTTCTAGGTCAGGACTAGAGTCTGAGAGTATTTAGAGTATTTATTTGTTTATTTTTAACGTGTGTTGGTAACGGTAGTTTCATTACTAACTGTCGTCATAGCTCATATGAAATGAACAAAGAAGAAAAGTCATCACAAATGGTTTCCGCTTTTTCAGTGAGAAAAGTTGGGCTTCTCAACTTTTTGTTTTCAGCCAAATAAATGAATTTGATACCAGGTAATCAGGAAAGACCAGACCCAAGTTAACTCTTAAAACAACATTTCACAAGGGGAAAGATGACTGTATATTTTTAAATTTGAAGCTTATTATTATAGATTAGGGAAGAAGAAGAAAAATTTTAGCTTTACACAGTGTTGTATCACTGACTGACCAGGTGACTGTGCTACTCAATTCCAACTATTTATTTATTTATCATTTATTTAATTTTTTACCTAGTTATTTTTTGGAGTCAGGATTTTGCTATGTGCCCTAGGTTGTTGCTGCTAAACTCACCATCAGGAGTGGGCCACCAAGCACAGCTTTCCTTTTCTTCATCTGTTTTTGAGTATTTCTGAACAGCAAAACATGTCTGTTTGTTTACATTAAAAAAAACAAGTGTGCAAAATGTCAAAAAGACTATTTTGAGTTCTTTGTTTCATTACGGGCAATAAATCTGACCATTCAGAAGAGGAAAAGGAATGTGTGAGAAAGATACAAGGGGATCTAAAGGGCCCAAAGAGGAAGTGAAAAATAAACGGCACTCCCGAGGGGCTGGGGGACGTGGTCTGCTCTGAGGCCCGACCCTAAGTGGGACAAGGCCCAGGTTCTTCACGTCCGTCTCAGGTCCGCTCACTTCTTGGTCTTTCTCCTCACTGACTTTTCTTTCCTCTGCTCAGACTGCCCCATTTCTTTACTCGGTAGTATGATCATTAAAAGAATTTTGTGGTGACTGAGATGTTTCACACAAAAATAAAGCTAGACTTGGTAGAAGGGGATGACCATCAGTTTGCACATGCATATACATACAGAGTCCTGGGTACACACACAAGAAATGCAGCATTAAGATCTTATCTTACATGGCTGACCTAAAATATGTACGTGAACAAAAATAATACGTCAAACAACTGAATTTCATCTCTACATCAGTACACTTAGGAAATACACAAGGCAGGAATAGGTGCCCGAGGCAGGGGAGAGCTCCCAGGTGCCGACACGGAGCAGCTGTCTTTGCACCTCTGCTGGCCCGGGTGATCGTGTGGGGCCGAGCCTTTGTACCTCGCTGAGCGGTGTATGTGTTCTGGTTTCAGTGGGCCTAATCTCGTGAATCACGAATTGTCCATTTATGAGAGTTTGGTGTTCGCAGGAAAGCAAACCCAGACCTCTTTTTATACCAAAACGCAAAACAACAACAACAACAACAACAACAAAAAACAAAACAAAACAAAACAAAACAAAACAAAAAAAAACAATTTAAGAGTAGAACCTGAACTTTTCAGATTTACTGCAAAGCTTAAGGAGATGTCAATTGATGATTTCTTTAGTATTTATTGTTCGACGTCTAAGTTTCTGATTTTTGTATGCTGATCTTAATGATTTTGGAGAAAACAGAAGAATAATGTGGAATGATTGATTCCGTTGATCAGGATAGTTTTTTTGTGTGTATTATGGTAAGACGGGCTAAGTGCAGAGGTGCGTCTTTTGTTTAGTTATGGAGCCCTTCCTTTCTGAAATGAATTGTAATTCCGGAAGGGTGAAGGCTTAGGAAGAGTGTTCTTCAGTGCTGTGTGAAGTACTTGACTCCTTTTTTACTCAGCAAGTTTTGAATCCATGTAGGACAAGTATTTCAGTTACCCTAAAAATGAGTACACAATGAATACTTTAAATGCTTCTCCACTCTTATCCAATAGCTTTTGAATAACGGGCCAATTCAAATCTGCCATAAACTCCCGTGTTCTTCTTAAATATTTAGGAGATGGTTTTCTTTTCATTTTTTGTATTTCTGTTTGCTCCTACTATTCCAAACGCATCAACCTAAAAATTGTATTTTCTGGCTTTAATGTATGTGTAGCTATATATTTTTTCTAATCTTCTTTGTTCTATAGTTCATAAGGCAAAATATTTTACCAGCTTCCTTTACCAGATAATGTACTAACTCCATCATGAGTTTTTATTTATTTAAAAATGATGCTGGGAAAATAAACTTGTCAAGTTTGATGAATATGGATTTTAAAGAATCTAAAAATGGATAAGCTTGTGGAAGCCGCTAGAAATTGACGTAGGAGGAATCATAATTGAAGCATGGGAGATGCAGGCCAACCACTGGTATAAATGTGCAAGGTATTTTATCTGAGCACAGAAATTCTCTTCCTAACACCCCAAGTGGATTTTAAAGTTGTCCTCATAGTTGAAGATGATTATACTTGGGTCAACCATATAATTTTGTTTTTACCATTATTATTCCGGTTCTCATTCATGCTTTATGATATACTGTTCCTCAAATATAACCTGTGGCTTTGGGTTCTGTACTGTTATCATAATTTCAGTATTCTCCGTCAGCTTTAGTTGACAAAATGCTGTTGGGCTCTGTCCTGTGCTGTCATGTCTGTAAGTTCTTCCTGACCGTAAATGGGCAAGTGGCACGTTGCGTTACCGCTGTTCGGTAAACGCTCTCATAACTTTGCTTGTCCTTCCTGCGATAATGTAGACGGATTGCTCTGTGGTGTAGTTTTTAACTTGTCCGTGCTTTTCCGTGCTCAGCTCTCAGAGGGCCACCCTTGTGTTTTTTGGTGGGAGCTTGTTTTACCTAGCTAGTGGAGACTCCTGGAAGATGTAGTGGGTGGTCATCCAACATTAATTGTTTGATGAGTGAAGATAAATCACAGATCAAAAGTGGTAGAAATAACATCATAGCATTTTGTTAGGAAAATTGACTGACAATACTGTTGAAATAATTGAATTTGAAGCCTGGGGTTTATTGCAGTTACTACTATTATTTTATATGAAAAGAAGAAAATAAGGAAGACATTTCCAAGAATTTCAAACTCAATGAAGGAACAATTTATATATTTTTCATTTGCTTTAATTTAGTTATTTCTGAGATGACTGTTTTTCTGTATAAACATCATTGCCAATGGTGATGTTCTATTTTAATTTATTATTTTTTTTTTTCAAGATAGTCTTGTGTGCAGTCTAGCCTGGTTCTGAACCTACTATATAGCTCAGGCTGGCTGGGAATACAGAGTAATCCTCTTGCGTGGCCTCCCAAGTGCTGGGATTACAGAGATGTGCTGCCGTGCCCAGTTTTTGTGGCATTTGGGAATCAAATCCATGGTCTTGTGCTTGCTAGGCCAGAGCTTTAGCTGCTGAATTGTGCCTCTAGCCTCTTCATTGTTTTTGTAGGAAAACCAGGTAGCAATATTTGAAGCAAAGTTTGAGGTAGAAGGAGGATACATGGCCACAGTCTGGAAATATATATATATTTCAACAGCACATCTTATGCGTGTTTAGTGTTATGCGTGGTTGCTCACTTGCTAGATGCTAATTGAGCTTTAGTACCAAGCAGTTGTACGATGGATTGCAGCCCTAACCAAGTCAGTATTTTGAGTTTCCACACACACAACAAGTTGGTCTTAGTAAGTTTGGAAGCATGGCTTTGATCCCTTTTTTTACCATGTTATTTAGGGGCCAGGCTTCGGAGGAACAGATACACTTCACACTACTTTTGCCTAGAATCTTCCGGTTGGAAGTACAAAGTATGCAGCATCTCCAGCCTCGGAATTATTCCTGCTCTGGCTCCTCAGCTCTAATGTCCAGGGACCACCTGAACAGCAAGCTTATTGTAAATGTAAATCTTCAAAAAATTCTGAAGCCCGTAACACTCCTATAATCCCGGCCTCTGGGAGGCTGAGACAGGAGGATCACAAAGTTAAGCTCAACCCGGGCAATTTAGTGATTTAGGGTGACTGTAAATATGTGTGAAGGCTCTGGGTACCACCAGAATTAAAATTAAGTAAACAAACAAACAAACAAATAAATGAAAGTTCTAGGATTGAATTTCTATGGAACTGTCATTCTCTTTTTTACTTTTCATGATTTAAAAGAAAGAGCTGAGGACCAGAAGTACTTGTCTCCACTTCTTAGTCAGTAGCACACATATTGAATAGACTGAGTTTGGCTGATGCTTCAGAGGATGTCCCCGTCCACCCTTAAAGTTCTTTGAGTGTCATGGAGCAATAAAAATAACAACTAACACGCTGGTGCTCCATTTTCAAAAAAAAAAAAAAACAACTTAGATGGGCAAAGAGAATGATTTAGGCAAGAAGATAGTTTGATTAAAAAGTCAGAGACAAGCTGTTCAAGGTAGAAAATTTTACAAAGATCCGAGAAGCTGAAATCACCTTCCCCTTAGCTTTAACAACATTCTGGAGCAGACAGGGAGTCTTGAAACACAGATGCCCCAGACGTGGCTCTTAGAGGTTCATGCTTTGGGACGTGTAGAACAAGATGTTTATGTGGATTGTACTCTCTGTTTCAAACTGTTTTTCCTCAATATAAACCATATTTATATTAATAATGGCAGGTAGTGACTGTAATGTTCAAGACTTCATAGTTAATGTTATTCATTTAATTTAGTGTTGGTAATGATGTGACATTGTTTGACAAGATAAAGTATCTTATAGAATGTTAGTATCTATCTTTGCATTGGAGAAAGAATCTTTATTGTAGGAAAATTCCCTTGTACCTACCCACCCACTTTTAGTTTGCTTTCTCTCTCTCTGGGAGTAGGTAGGAAATAACTTAATGCATTAATCCAGACTGTGAAGAGTGGAAGAAGAACACACACAAAAGAGTTGCTCAGAGTGGCATGCCATTGGGATTAGAGAAGAAAAGAATTATATTTCTTCCACTCTCTTTGTCTCATCCTGCATACATGAGATTCATTATACAATCCTGCTTGTTTTGGGGGAGAGGAAAGGAGTTTGTAGTCAAGAGGTCATGGCAGTGTTATTAGAGATGTGAAAATGAAGGATAAGGCACTAAGTGTCAGCAATGCTGTGACCAAAGGCATTTTCTTAAGCAAATGAAGATGGAAGCTCAATGTTAATGCTTAATTATTGAAAGTTTACTACCAATGTGAAATGATTTATAACAGTGATAGACTCAAAAAGAACCTTTGATGCTATACCAAGAAATTAGTTTTCTTATATGTGATTTATATCTGTTAGTGTATAGAATAACTACCGTATTTTCCCTCAGATCTTACTGTCTTTTAATTTGCATTGTTAACACTTAAAGATTTTTCTATTTATAGATACTATACAAACTCCTTATAATACTGGCATTAATGGACTATCACTGGTAAACTTGTAGGGAGAATTGAGTTATTTACAGAGCAATTTGTGGTCATTCCTCACTTTGTCTTCCTATGTATGATATTTATCCTTCTTCATTTTTTTCTTGGTATTTTAAATCCTGGAAAATTTTACTCATCACACATACTCTACATCTTTAATCGTTAACTACGTATTAAAAGTAGCTAGATTATATTCTAATATTGTAAACCTTTGAACAAATAAAAAGTGGGCTTGTTTTGTCCATTGTAAGTCAGAATACTCTAAAACAAGAGAAAAACATGACTTAAGTATATCTGACTTCACACACTATATTACATTTCATACATCTCTATATATTTATATTTAAACTGGAGTCTTTAAATGTGAGTTATGTTTTAGTTAACATCTACTAAGTGATAGGAGCATTTTATTTAACTTTTAAAAAGTTTTCTTTTTCATCTAATTTGGAAGAAATAAAGTCTTCATTTGAAGATGAAATTCTGGGTGAAAATTGTTTTTTAAAAAAAACAAAGAACTTTCTAAGTTCTTCAGTCTGAAAGTGATATTGCTAGAAGATTTTCATGCACCCGTTGATTCTTCTGTGTGTATGTATCTATGTGGTTTTGTGTATTAATACTTTCTCTTCTATTTTCCACTCAAATGGGAAACCAGGACCACACAGTGGATACATAACCCAATTTTAATGACCAGAAGAATGCGTCCACATTGTTTTTATACTCTTTAGCCCAATGTCTTGCAAGGATGAAGCAATGAAGGAATCTACATACCATGTTACCAAGGAAGCCTTTTTGAAACCTAATCTCACTGAGGTCCGTGTGAGCTCCCAGATGATCACTGTCCCCGACAGTGACACCAGGCAGTTATCACTGAGCCTTTTCTCCTTCTCTATCCCTGTAGTAGTCTTCCCATTTCACACTTGATTTTGTCTGCAAAGTTGCATCATGCTCATTTGATCTGATGGTCTTTATTCTTTCCCTAAAATATAGTTCACGTATCAAGTTTCTGTAGGGACTTTTGTCCTCCCACTCAAGTGTAGTATTCACTAATCAATTACCTTATTGCAACCTGTGTACATGATAGGTGCTTTTTATATTGTATTCTCCTAGATTTTTCTAGACTTGTTGATGACAATCATTCTTTCGGTCTCTCTACATGTTGGCTACCATATTGCTACTTTAATTGTTTATCAAGCTGAATTCATTGCTGTTGACTTGACTCAGCGAGCTCTGATATCACCTAGGAAGATATTATCAGCCCCCCATATTTATAACAACTAATTGAGCACAACCATATTCTTTTACCATATCCCTGAGAATGAAAATTTTGACCTTACTTAAATCTTCCTATGTGTCATATCTGGATTCAGACAGGTTGCTGTGACATGGTGACTTGCTGTCACAAGTCCTTTAGAGAAGGAGACAGTGTCGCCATCTCTGTAGCCTTTGTTGGCTCAGTGGGTGCTTTTCCCGTCTGTGTCTTCCACAAGCACATCTGCTGCTCTTGGCATGCAGGTGCTGCTCCGCAACTCCAGCCTCTTCTCTCAGAAGAGCAGGCACTTGATGGGCGTGTGTTGGCCTCTCATGCTGCGTCTTCACCAACAGCTTTGTGGGAGTGACTTTTGAGAATGTCTCAAATGGCCATTTTTCTACTACTGAAATAGGAACATGGTTTTTTTGTCTTCGTTAAAAAATAGGTAACTTATTATTAAAAGTTAAAACTTACTTAATTGGAACAATTGTCTTCTGGCCTTGGACGTTGAGCACAATTTTTTTTTAATGGTGTCTTCTCCAGATTTTTGATGACAGAAGACCCAGAATTCTTAGAGAAAACTTATTTCATTAATGTTTGCAAATTCAGTTTGCCATCATCTAACTCTCAGATTTTCTGGGAGAGAGGTTTGGACAGTGATAGGAAGAAAAGAGCTCTTTTGTATTTCTCCTACATTGTTTCATGTGAGTGAGCATAAATCAAAATGTTTTATCACTGCTTTTCTCCATGATGTTGATCATATGCTTATTGATAGTCCCTGCCATTTCCTCATTGTGTTATATATTATCAGGACTCCAGTTGTTACTGTTTTTAGGTGGATTGAAGAATCTGATTCTTTGTAACAAGATAGACATATTTCGATCCACCGGTTAATAGCTGTGTTTCCTTGGCCCAATTAGTAAAGCATTCTGCATCTGTATTTTCTAAGCTTGAACATGAGAACATTTTCACCGGCCTTGTTATAAATATTAAATGAAGTTGAATGTTTATATTAAGTAAAATATTAAAATATATTACATAAAATTTCATCGAAATTAATATAAAACACAGCACAAAATGAAATCTTAATAAATATTAAATGAAAATGCCACTTAGTATGGCTGACACTTGATATGTGACTTATTCAAGCCACTTAAGTTACCGTCTTTCTTTAAAAAAAATTCAGACTTTTCCTCAAGTGTTTGATTTCACATTTTTTATATATTGTGTTTGGTGAAGCTTAGAAATGGCCTTGTTCCTTTAGATCAACTGGTTAGGGTCCAAAAAGAACTAATACTGTCCAAACAGTGAGGTTTTAAAAATAGGCAAAGCAATCTACCCACTTGCTGATTTCTTAAAAAACATCTTCTATATTTATCTGTTTTAAATACTGAAAAAAATTTCATTTCTATATTCTAGTAAAAATTATAAAAATTGAATTGACCAAGAGGAGAAAGCTGAATGATCAACAGTGCAGAACGGTGTGCAGAGAGAAAGAAGAATCGCTGCGCATGGGAAGAGAGGCCCTAGGGCGAGGGCTCTCATCACTCCATAGGAGTCCAGGAAAAGCCAGTAGTAGCCTTAGGCAGTCCCTCCCTGCACAGGGAGGCGTGGTTCATCCTACCTGGAAATAGGGAGGTGATTCAGGTAAAATCTTGACATTCCACCTAGTTCTAAAACTTTCATAGTAAGACCCGGAGAGATGTAGCCTTTTTAGTGAGCATATATTTTACTTAATGTTACATATCTAGGTATTACACAAAAGTTTGTACTTTAGAGTTTGGGGAATGTGCTATTTTCTTGAGTTCTTTTTTTTTTCTTTTCTTTCTTTCTCCCTTCCTTCCTTCCTTCCTTCCTTCCTTCCTTCCTTCCTTCCTTCCTTCCTTCCTTCCATTCTTTCTTTGTGATACTGGAGATCCAGTTCAGGGCCTTTGCCCTGAGCTACATCCCAGTCCAAATTTTACTTTTGATTTCAAAACAGTTTCACTGAGTGGGTGAGTTGCACAGGCTGGACCCTCCTGTCCCCTCAGCTTCCTGCCGTGCTGGGATTACACCCCTGTGCCACCGGCCAGGCTTTCAGTCCTTCAGTCCTCCCACTTGCACTTTTCTCCTACTTTTGGCTCATGAGACACTATATTCTCAGTGTTGTGGTTTCTGTTTTCTTTTAGTGACTTATTAACTTTTATCAGTCTCTTTTTGTTTTTAAACTCAGGATAATTAAGGCCAATTCAACAGGATGGAAAGAGAAAAATTAGAAGTAGACATTAGTTTTGAGTAAGGAAATATTAACATAAACAAAGCTATGTTTTCAAGTTAGGTCAAATGGTGGGTGATCCTTATGAAATTACCATTACAGTAAACTTTACATACATGGACTTCATACTTAATAATCTTGTGTCATAGTGAGAGGGTAAGCAAAGTGTCTTGAGCTTGCATGGTCCTCACAGCCCTTCTGAATTCTCAAGTGCACTCCTTGTATGACAAGCTTTCGGTGGGATGTAGCTTTTGGAAAGATCGAATTTCTCAGAAGTGCCATGCCATTCCATCTGAAGAGTCAAGGGATTTTGAAGGCAGCCTGGAGAAACCTCATTGATATAAATTGCAAAAACATCTCCCTGTGTTAAGATGAAGGAGGTGAAAAATATCTAAGCAGATGTGGAGAGACCATTTGTCCCAAGACTCTAGAGAACATTCCTTTACTGGGTGGAGAATTGTACTCATTGAGTCATGAGAACCTTTAGCAGCTCCTTCCATTTTAAAATTCCTTCACTTTAAGTTAATGAGTGGTGAGAATAAGCAGAACCTTGAGTTTTCCTAAAAAACTAGGGTGGACCTCATTGCAGACAAGGACCTGAGAATGTCCCTTTTTTCTACTGTTCCAAGTACTGTTTGTTCTCTATGCAGATAGCCACTCCACAGAAGCCCTTGTTATTTTTTTCTGCTTCCTTGGCGGTTGGCTTTGAACTCTGTCAGGAGATGCATTTACTGTCATTGCCTCATCCTATTTTAGCAATACGTAGGAGGGCTTAAGTATGGTTTCATCCTCAAATGGTTGGTTGTAGTAAATTAAATGCCCTTTACTACTGAGGAAATATATGGCTTGTAGATGCTAAAATGAACTGTGTTGAAAATATTTATTATACAAAAGAGAGGCTAACTGAGAAGCATGTATCCTTGCTCTCCCAACAATTTCTTCCTTGTAAATGGCATCTCTGAAGGGTTGTCCACATTCCTTTGTGGACATGTGAGTTAGACAGCTGAGTCACAGCCGCTAAAGGGAGCCCATGCTTGCTTCCCTCTTGCCAAGAGAAGAAATAGAGAGAATGGAGTGAAAAAGGAACCCGTGCCAATAGCGAGCTTCAAATTCCTTGACTTGAGAAAACTATAAGATATCCGGGCCCAAAAGGAGTCCTTACCACACTACGGGGAGGTGTCTGGAGAATGCGGTGCACCATGCGTGTGCTAGGCCTTGCAATTGGCCACCAGTGTTTGGGCAACAATTTATGTTTTCTTTCCAGAGATCTTTCCTGCATTTGCAGGAGGGCCAGCCATATCTGACCCGTGGTTTCAGAAGCTCCTGTTTAATCTGTACTTTTGACTTGGTACCATTTGGCCTAAAACAGTTTTCTTCTGAAGCTTCATGTTACTTTTCCTTATGAAATGCTTATTGCCAGACTCTGGAAATGCCAGGTTTGTGGATTTGGACCCTGGCATGTTGCCGTACCCTAAATACGACCTCAACCACATTAGTGTCGCTCTACCTTGGGTTTTTCATTAATAACATGAAAATAATGATGATACTTTTCTTTTTTGGTTGGAGAATTAAATTAATCTTCATATAAAATGCTTAGAACAGTGTGATATGTAGTAGTTACTCTGTCATCACTAGCCTCTCTCAGCAGTTCTAGGCTGTTGCTCCTGGCGTGTTTTCTGTCTGCCGCAGAGATGTTAGTTTCTGTTACTCATTCGAGCACTTGGAAGCTTTGACTACTGTTCTTCTCTTGGACGTCAAGGATGTCCTCTAACAGAAAGAATACTGAAAATGAAAGGTGTGAATCTTTCAGTGAACTCACACTCCAGCTCTTTGGAAGAACAGTAATAATCTCTGTTCCATAGGGCCTTTGTTAATATTGGCTAGAAATATTTTTGATTTAAGAGAGGAAACATGCAAAGAATAAACTCCATAGTATTATTTAGACATTGTGAGTTTATATACAGAAATCTCACTAGCTTCGACTGTAAAATTACTACATTGTGAATCATTAGTAAGATGATCTGGAGCTGTAGACTTTCTACGAAGTGTTGACTTTTCATAAATATCATAAAAAGACAAGGGCTTCTGGTATAGGAAAGGCTAGAGAGAAATATTAGCGTTTACTGTCTTTGGCTGGTGAGAATCTATGTGATCTTTTAAATTAAAAAAAAAACCCTCTTATTTATTTAGTACTTACTGTGTGCTGTGAACTATGCTAAATGATTTCAGTATTTTAAGAATAACTGTTAGCATTGTACTTCATTTGTATGCTGACTAAATATTGCATTAATCCCCTATGAGATCCATAAAGCCTTTCTGCATTTTGTTTGTGAATTCTAATACATCTAAAGATTGTTACTGTAAAACTTTCACATATTATACTTTGCTGCTACTTATATCTGCTTGAAGTGTCAGTGAGGGTTTGATCGGAGGCCTGAGGCAAAGCTGCTCTCAAATTAGGGGTTAAAACTTTAAAAATATCCACTTCCCTTCTCGGTGTGAAAATAATATATTTTCTTTATTTTTGTGTTTTTGTTTTTAATAAATGTTGACAAAGTGAGGCAGGTGGTGAAGAGGACAGCTTTATTGGGCAAATACAGAAGGGGAAAGGAGAAGGTGCAGCTTCTCGTCAGAAGGGGGGCCTGGAAATGTGGGTGGTCCCTGGCTTTTTTATTTGGAATGGAGGACATTTACTTTTATAAAATTTAATTAAATAAAGCATTATCACAAATAAGAATATTTGGTTTTGTGTAAAAATACAGAGGTTACAATTGTGTCATTTTGAATAAATTTATCCTATCTATGGGACAAAGTGTGATAATTCAGTACATTCATACAATGTATATTCAAGTCAGGGTAATTAGCATTTCCATCTCTTTAAACTTTTTTTGCTTCATTGTATTGAAAAACTTCCAACTGCTCTCCCAGTCTTAAATAAAATCTAGAAGAAGTTGCTGTGAACTGTAATCATGCTACTGTGCTGTAGAGCTTGAGGCTTATTCCTGTCTAACTGTATTTTTGTGCTTTTTCACTGACCTCCCTCTGTTACTCCTCCATTCTGTGTTCCTGACTTCGTGTTCATCACTGTTTTAGTCTCTTACGTGAAATCAGCATATTTACTTTTCTCATATCTGTGAGAACAAACCATATGTTTATTTTCCTATTTCTGACTTCATTTAGTGTCATGTCCACCAGTTTTGTCCTTGTTACCATAAATGACAGAAATGTATTCTTTTTAATGGTTGAATAATATACTAACATTTGCTCATTTAGATTAAACTTTCACCCATGTAACACTGAAATTTAGAATTTTAGAAAAAGTACAGCAAGCCAGATGTCATTGATCTTTGGAGAACTTTAATATGTGTTTGCCTTTCTTTGTAGGCTGCGTTTCCGATTGCGGGTATAAACTTATGGCTGGAAAGAAGTTTTACCACAGATGGCCCAACTCCAGCAGCCTCGGCCAAGCTAGTCAGAGCGTCAGCTCTGAGGCCCTCAGTTGCTCTCTGTGCAGTTCCCTCCCCAGTGTCTCGTAGACCAGTGTTCCATAGAACTGCGAGCTTGTGCTTTGAGTCACACTTTTCTCAATTTACCTGTGAGGTACAGATAATCCCGTTGACTTAGATTCAACAGCCACCCAATCATGCAGCTCTTGCAAGCTTCAAAGAAATTGCAGGTACTCCAGTTCAGGACTGCATTTTATTGAGGTTGCCTAACAAGTTGCTAACTTTTAATGACTCTCCCAAGAAGTATCCCAAGAATCCCAGAGGATTTTTTGAAAAATGGCCCTGTTGTTGCCAATATATCCAAAACAAAAATCAATCTTTTTGTCTGTTTTGCAAGATGTTTTGCAAGAATACCCAGAAAATAAATCTTCATAGGAAATATAGTCCTTTCGACTTAAGGGGCGTGGCTTATCAGTAATGCTTGTCCTTTGGGGAGTATTTCCTGGTAGACCTCACTGCAGCAGGGAGTGGGTTCCCAGTCTCCTGCCTTTTCCTCTAGATGTGGTAGTCCTTCACTTACTGCAGGTTAAAATCTGTTTAGAAAGAATCCAAGGTGTGCTTATTTGATCTGTGGTTGTTGATCTCCCGGCAGCCCCCGCTTTGCACCCCCCTGCTGTTGGTGCTGTTGCTTTTCTCAGTACCGGGGATGGGCTGTAGGGCTGTGCACTGAGCTAATGTATCCTCAGTCATCTGTCTGTCTGTTGATCTATGTATTTATTTATTGCTGAATTTTGAAATAAGATCTTATTAAGTCACTAAACTGCCCACATTTGGCTGAAATTTGGGAGGACCTGGCCTCCGACTCCTAGTGTGGTGGGATTGCCTGCCTGTGACACCATGCCTGGATGCAGGCAGTCCTTCCAGTGGTATAATGTTATACACACAGTAATCCTCTACTTTTCCTGAGTAGTGGCTTTTCCGTTTAGATTGAGCGGCTCATGGACTATTAGTCCACCGAGGCCAGTCTAAGGGGTCTCCGTCTCCAACTCTCACCCCATATGATGCTTTGAGCACTTAGTCCTGAGACCCACTCCTCCTCTTCCCCACCTAGAATTCATTCTTGTCCTTCTCATGTGATGCTTTTGTTTCTCTGAGTAGTTGGCACTTCTGTAATCCAGCAGCCCTCTTCCTATTGCTGTCCTCTGCAGTTTCATGAAAGAATCTTGATCAAATGTAACTGTCGGTTGTGTATGTATTTTACTGTGTGTCCATTTCCTACTTCCTCCAGCTCTGCTTCCTTCATGCTTCATTTAATCTGTGTAAAGCTTGTGGTGACATCAAACTTTAGGGTAAAATTAGTCACAACACTAAGAACTAATAAAAAGAGTTAGGAAGGGACTTGATGTTGGTTGATGTCTCCGCTCCCCGTGATACATTTAATACACAATTTCATTAGTTGACTGGGTTGTGTTCTGTGAATGAAACTTTTTTCTGGAAATATGTTCTACTAATATCAGATGACTATTGAATTAAATAATTTTATGAATGAGAGAATCTAGCTGATCACATTCATGGGCCAAACGTTTCCCCCTGAACCAAGCCATGATCTCATCCCTTGCGGATGAAGAAGCAACAGAGCTGCTTGTCATGTGCCTAACTCCTTTGTGTGTGTATGTGTGTGTCAAACTCTCTTATTCTTTAATCTTCTTTCATTTTAGTTGAGTCCTCAGAAAAAGCAAGAACTTACTAAGAAATAAGTGAAAAGTTGGTAAGCTATGTTATTAAATGTCAGGAGAATATGAGAAAAGACTCACAGTCATTCTTTCAGATAATTTTATTTTTGGCTGACTTCAAATGTTGTTGATGTAATCAATCTTATCTTGAGCAGTTTATTATAAAATGTTGCTTCTCATAAACAGTTTCCCTGTGTTTTGGATTGCAAAAATAATTGGTGAATAAGGAGTGATGATTTTGTGTCTATTCTGTGACATTTTCTCCTTTGCATTTGTGAATCTGGTTCAACATTTTTAATTGTAATATTTTCGAATCTTTGTATTTTCTCGATTTTGGTCAGTTAATCATTGCATGTTTTCTGTGTGTGTGTTTGCTCTTTTTGTTTTTGTAAAATGTGGCTTATCTTTACCAATTAAAGATGTTAAATATTTAGGTTCCCTTCATGAGTTAATTATTAATGATGCCTTACTGCTAGCCATTAACCTAAAGTTTGAGGATGTATTTGCAATACTGTTACTGTCAGTGCCCCTTAAACTTGAATGTAATCTTGTTGTTTTTGGTATTATTGATTTGATATATTCTCTTTTGGGGAGAGTGTGTTCTTAGCCTTAGCTGTGTTTGGAGGATTCAGGATTCATGCAATGCCAACATTTATATGGGATGAGTTTTTAGAAGAGAATTTGGTGGATTAAAGATCAAGTGCTTTAAAAAAAGATGCAAGTTTCCAAATTTGCCAGATTTGCAGTGAAGAAAAGCAAATGCATGTTGGGTCTTATGAGCCTTGCCTAGCAAGGGAACAGGGATACTGTTGCAATGTTTGCCCTCCGTTGTTATCTCACTGTTCTGGTCAGTTCTGCATATTATGAATCCTTTTGGCTTTTGACAGATCGTATGGGCAGATCCCTCAGTTTTATTACAGTTTGCCCTTACATAAAGGGTGGAGAGAAATTTCTTTCATTTTGATTGGGAATTAACTAGGGACAATTTTTAAAATGATTTTTGATAGAGTGAACCTGGGAATAGCACATTGTGTATGTGTGTATGTGTTTGACTTTATCTATTATTAGAGATTTGAAAATTCCCAATTATGAGCTATGGCTTGTAGCAAGAGGTGAGACCTGAAAGCTATCGTGCTGCACAGAGGTTCCTCCTTCCAGTTGCTGCCTTCACACTGCTACTGCTTTTAATCTATTATTCAAATCTTGTTTCCAACTTTTCTTCTTCCACAGGAAGCTTAAAAAATCCAGGTTTCTATGTAATATTCTGAAAAATTTTTGTTTTCCTTTTTTTTTTTTTTAGAAAACCTTACAATTGGATAGATTTCAAAGTTGGTTATTATGTTTTATAGCAAAAAGCTTGAGGAAAAAAAAATAAAGAACCTTGAATAAATGGGTTTTAATATATTAACCAGTCATGGAGACCTGGTAAGACTAGGCTGTTTTAACCCTGTAGATATTTTATGGGAATGTTCTTAAGAGTCACAAACTCCTCATCTAGTGGAGTTTGCAGCAAAAGAAGCTTAACCTCTTGTTTCTGTTAAAATATCCCTCCAGTTCCAGATCTTTCCTACAGAATCATTCCCCTCCTTTTTTGATTTTTTTGATTTTTCTCTTTTGGTTCCTATGGAGTCTGTTACCATGTTCCAATAGTTTAGTTGTGGCAGTTACCATTTTAGGATCTCCCCTTGGGGCTCGGCTGTGGCATCTGTCTCTATGCTACTATATCTTTCATGGAGGCACTGAAATCATGAGATATTACTCTAAGCTTCTCCTTTCTAATCCTTTAAATTAGTGGTCATTTTATATTAAAAATCTTACACAAATATAGAATCAAAATAAAAGTGTACTTGGTTGTTATCCTACTATAGTCTTGACTTAGTGATCACTTAAATGTCTAGATCCCTTGGCTTTTGATGTCAGAGGCTAATGGGGGGATGTTTTCAAATAATTGGCACAAGGTTTGGAGCATAGTTCAGTGACTGGAGAGCTTGCCTAATATGAGCAAGGCTCTGAGCTTAGTTCCCTAGTACCACCTAAAAAGTATCTGAGTGTGGTGCTGCATGCCTTCTAATCTCAGCACTCCAGAGGCTGAGGCAGGAAGATTGTTTTGATTTCAAGGCCAGCCTCGGCTACAGAGTGAGCTGATTCTGCAGAGTGAGACCTTGTCTCAAAAACATAAATAAATAAAAAGGAAAAAAGAAATGTTGCAAAGACACTATAAAAATTTACGCATTGGCTTGCAAAGCTTCCACATTAATAAGGTTTAGAGAAATTTTAGCATGAGAAGGCTTTCATATTAATGAAAAATAGGGAAAGAGAAATTTTCTTCTGACTTTTGACATGATTTTTTATTTTTTTTTCCGAATTTACTTGGTTATCTGTTAGCCTGATAGGTATTTTTAAAGTTTTATCCGAATTGTTTACCTACTTAAAATGTAGTTGAACATATTTAATGTTCTTTTTCTAAACTAATATACAACTTTAAATCTGAATCTTCAACACAGGCCTTTGCCCCTTCTGCAGGATTCTGTTCATGGGCTTCTGTTTTACATGGCTTCAGCTGCTGAAAGAGCACCTTTCATCAATGAAAAATGGTCCATCACCCATCATGCTTGAGCTAAGTCAGGAGCAACAGCTGAAATAAGCCAGATTGTGTCTGATGTGGGTGAAGTCAAACCCACCAGTAATCCCTCCCTGAGAAACAAAACAAAGAAAGGTTTAAATATGAGCTTGGGTGGTTTCCAATTTTACCAAAATGTAAATATGGCTTCAGTTGGGAATTTTATTTTTCACTACATTTACTCTCAATTACTTTGTTCAGTGGGTTTCTCTATATTGTGTTTCTAACTCTAAGCGAAAAAGATGAGATTTTACTCGAACAGTTAGAAGGATGAAAAAAAAATAGGTAAGAGACTAAACTGGGATACGAACTTTCAGTAGTGATTTTTGTTTTCTCTTGTTCTTATCCTAAAGTTACTGTGAGAGCAGGGACGGAACATATCAGGATAAGTTCGCTCATAAATTTTTAAAAACACTTTTATTTTAATGTTTGTTAAGATAGTAAAGTCAAGCATCTGTACATGTTGTGGGGCTGATGAAGGAAATAGTAAATTTTGCTAAGCAAGTGTAATATTGTCATCATGCAAAATTTCAAGTTATGTCAACCAACTTAAATGAGTTTTAAAACTTTATCAATAAAGACCTTTTCATGTTTTTTTTTTGGTATCAAGGATATATGAGAGACTTTAATGTGTGGAATGGTACACAGTTAATAGCATTTCTTCTCCCTATGGATGAACCATCACCGATATGATCATGTAACTAGGATGGGAAATATGCCACTTATTGGGTTAAATGTTAAATGGAAGCCCATTAGAGGGAATGCTGTGGTGTAAATCTGAAAATGTCTGATCCTGCCTTATTTGGGGGGACCGTGTGACATAATGTTTACAAGTGTAGAATCTGCAGTGCCTAGGGTCAGACTCTACCTTTCTTGCTCTGTCGCCATGGGCAACCTTAATTTTTTTTGAAATACTTCCTTTAATATGTTTCTTTTACATTTTAGTAGACCTCTTTTCATCTGTGAAATCATTTCTAAGGCTATTTGGCATGTAATCACCCACTAGCTCCATAACGAGGTTGGACGAAGTCACACCTAGACTGTCAGGGCGTCTGTATCTCAGAGTCTTATTTTTGGATTCCAAGTCACGACTGGGAAATTCAGGTGGTCCACACTTCTGTTCTGGATCCTTTCCTTCAGTGGACGTGTATTTGAAACCATTTGAAGCAAGTGGTTTCTGGCTCTTTTTAAAAATTATCTCTTTCACTAATTTTCAAATCTTGTCTTCTTTTTATTTCACTTCTAGGAAGAGACTCAACTAGTGACTCAGTAGAAAGCAGACTGTGTGCACACATGCATGGATATGCAGTGTCACACATGCTTCCTTTTACAGACTTACAGGTCTGAAGCCTTTGGACTGCAGGACTTCGACATTGTCTGTCAATGTTTCCTAGCTTCAGTTTCTCATTTACACTGCTGGCCACCTGAACAACTGGGTTAGTTTCAAACAATCCTTTCATTCAAACCCCATTTCTGGTTTAGTCTCCTGACCGTTGCCTCTTGCTACTTGTTTTAATATAAGAGAAGAAAATTGCATCATATTGGAGTGATGCAAAGAACCAAAGAGTCTTTAAAAAACTTTAAATGAAACTATATTATACCAAGAGTTGAAAAAGCATACTTAAGATAATAGTGGTCAAAACCTGGAGTTGGTGAGTTGTTGTCCACAGACTCTAGCCAGCCTGTGACTTGCTCTAAAGTTCTCTTGAAATGCCACCCGGCCAGAACCATTTTTAGGTATTTCTCTGTGGCTGCTTTCTTGCTTCCATGACAAGGGTTGTGTAATCCAATAGAACTGGAATGGCCGGTAAAGCCTAAAATGGTCACTACCTGACTTTGTATGGAATGTAGTTTGCTAACTTCTGCTCTAAAGGATTGCATTTCCTGTTTGAAAACGTACCTTCCTCAAAACTGGTTTCTGGATTGTGTTTGTTAAATGCATTGTGACAATGAATGGGAAAATCAGTTTAAAGGAAGAAAGATTATCTTGGCTCACAGTTTCAGAAGTTCCAGTTCTCATTGGGTGTCTTCATTGCTCTCGGGCCTGTGGTGAAGGAGTATGTCATGGCACAAGGGCGTGATTGGGCATAGCTGTTCATTTTATAGCGGATGGGAAGGAGGAGGGGAGGGAGACAGGAAGGCAGGAAGAAGAAGGAGGAGGAAGAGGGAAGTGTGGGTGTGTGTGGGGAGAAGGAGCCCTGAGTAAGCAGAAGCCCCAGAATAGAAGGGGTGAGGTGAGATCAGCCAAAGGCATGTTTCTACATGTCTGCACTGGGCCTTACCTCCCATTTTCTCACCTCTCACTAATACCATGAAATTATGCATAGATTCACCCACTGATGAAGTTAGAGCCCGGATGACCCATGTTATTTCCCAACGCCGCCTCTCAGAACACGTGACTGCTTGATGGCCAATTTAGATCCAAGTCCTCGCGGATATTTTTTGATTAGTACCTATATAAAAAGTCTCCTTAGTCTTTGTGGGTGAACCCTTAGGAAACATGCTTTTTTCATTCACAGTTTAGCTGTTACATATGTATATGGGTTTGAAACTGTATAATATATACATAGACTGAACTGTGGAGGATCTTAAATGAGGCTAGGAAGGGTGCATTTTGGAAAAAGTCCTTGCTTTTAAGGAGCTTGGCATTCAATACGACTAATCCTCTTCCATTGCACTGTAGTTATTATTGTCTGGCTTTTACTGGGCAGGAAATAGAAGATCAAAGAAGTAAAGTTACGAAGTGTAAAGAACTTAGCCGTCATTCTGTGCTGTCTCTAGATATGACCGTCTTCTTCCACCTAAGTGGATAATGTTTGTACGTTCCTTACAATTTCTGAGGTCTTATTAGTTGAGGTACAGGAGGTTTTAATGTTGCTTCTCTGCAAAGATGAAGGTGTATGCAATTAGACTTCTTATTCCATCCTGGTTAATGCAGTCTTGTTGAAGGATCATTGTTGATAGTGTAACATTTGCTTTGAATCATAGACAATTTAAATAGAAGTCTTACCAGTTAAATGATCTTGGATTGTATATAATAAACATATATTCTTGGCTAGAGTTGAAATTCTAGGGATGAACAATTAGATAATTAATGTGTGTGTTTGAAATAGGTTCTTTCTCATCACTGGGAATTATTTCTACCTAACAATAAATGATGGGTCTGGAATTCCCCAAATGTCTTATAAATTTCTTTTTCTGTATGAAGGAACTTGGCTGAAATAAGGTTTTGACATAATAATTAATGGCGAGCAATATGAAAGCTTTTCTTCTGGGTCTGATTTGATTATCTTTATGCTAACTCTTATTCTAAAAACGTTTTTCATGTACATCTTCCTTTGTACTGAACTAAAATCATAAAGTATGACTAGTGGCTCATCTGTGTGTCCTTAAATACATTAATTCATATATACTTGTTTTTTCACATTTCAATTTTAATACACACATTGTGAAAAAATGTTGCTTGTCCTTAGACCAAGTGTACACTAAGTATGATCAATTATGTCACTATGCACTTACTACTTCCACGTTTCTGAAAGTGTACAGTTGAAAATATATTAAGACCCCAAAGCAGATGTCTAAGAAAAGATGAATTTAATTTGAAAACATCAATTTTTATTATTTTCCCAATAAGGTGTTTTACTAGGAATAACTACTTATTCAGATCCTGCATCGACCTATATTTAAAATACTCGGAAACAAGTTTCTGTTTTGTTCTTTTGTTTTTTTTTTTTCTATGTGAAATATAATGACTATTTTGGAGATTTTTCCTAAAGATTTAACTTATACTATTTCATTAGCATAAAGATGATGTATGCAAAATTACTCTTAGCATTGTATATCCCCTAATGTGATATACATTAGTCTGACATAGAAATAAAGAGGTCATTCCACAGTTGATTACTTATTGCTAGATAACTAAATTTGTATATTAAAGTCCACTGGATGTGTAGATAAAGCTAACTTGTCCATTTTTGGAGTTGTCGAACGATGTGCTCAAGGTGTTTTATTTGTCAACATTTTTAGTTCAGGACTTTGTCCTTGTTCTCTTTTTTGTTATTTTTGTTTATGTGTTTGTTTGTTTGTTTGTTTGTTTGCAATATTGGGATTGAATCTAGGGCATTCTTCCTGTGATCTTCATTTCAATTCTTTCATTTCTTTTATTTTAAGAGAGGGTCTTGCTAATTTGTCCACCATCAGTGCTAGGATTATAGGAGTGAATTACTGGGCCTGACTTTTTCTTGCATTTTAAAGCTCTGTATATTCTATATAATTTGCAAAAATAATGACTTTTTATATTATTTGCTAAATGGAGTTTGTTCTTTTCAAATAGTAAATAACCACAAAAGACAATACATCTCTTCCTCTTATACTCAGAAAATTATGAATGTAGAAGGGGCAATGTGACTTATTCTACCTAGTAGGAGATATTCCTTACCATTTTCCAGACATTTCTAGGGCCTTAATGAATTCATTTCTCACTGGCTCAAGCTCATTTGAATTAGCCTGATGGTAGATTTTTAAAGAAGTTTAAGAAAAAAATTGAATTTCAGTGCTCATTTTCTCATGAGTCTACTGAAATGTCCCCTATTTCTTTATCTCATGGAGCTGTTACCTTGTGTCTGAAATAGTATTCAAGCATCCCTCAAAATGCTAAGTATTTAGGTGATAGAGTATGTTTTAGGGCCAGAAGGCTTCCTTTTTTGAGGTAAAATAAAGAGTATTACTTGGTATACACCCTTTCAGTAAGTAGCTTAACAGTGGAATGAAATTTGGGCAAATCCAGTTAATTAGCTTTGTGTTCACTGTCAGCTGAACAGGTTATAACGGCCTTTCACCGGACTCGCTGTGGTGTTAGCCGGCACAGTGATGACAGAGCTGTCCGTTTGCTGACTGATTTGTGGGGAGGAGTTAGTAATCTGTGAGACGCTCTTCAGAAGTAATTTTCTTCAGAGGGTCAAGAACTCCGGCGACCATTTTTGCAGTGTGCTTTGCAGCCACTCATTTTAGCCCAACCCTAGTAGCAAATACAACAGCTGAAAGTGGAAGAATTCCTCTCCCCTTTTTCTTCCCCTGTGCATGACTAAATTCCTTGACCACCAATTCATTGTTACAGCTGTCTCTTCTGCTGGTTAGGTTAGTGAAACTTAGAGGTCATGAGCTGTTTTTATTCATGAATAAATGCTATGACATTTCTCTTTTAAATAGATTGTAATGCTGTAACCAAGGAGCATGTGTATATGAAAGGATGTGTCCTAGAAGACTGCGTCTAGGAAACCTCCAGGGAGGATCAGACAGCCAGAAAAGAGTATACGGAGGAATTAGGTTGCTGTTGATATAGTGGTATTATATATCATCATATGATAGGATACCTAACATATTTATATTATTCTTACTGTGGCTTGAGTCGTGCCACACTTGTAGGCAACTTTACCTGCTGTGGTCTTTTAAACTTGATCAACTTTTCTCTTTCTCTGATTGCAGTCCCGTTTCCTTTTTGGTGTTTCTTGATACATCTTTATTTTTTTTTATTTGGTTTGACTCAGTGAAGTCTTCCCTGACCAACTTGGTGTAGCCAGTTAACCTGTGTTCTTTTGCATTTCGTTCATGCCCTTCTCCCCCTGCAACACAGTCTCATTCTTCAGCTTAGGGTTGCTATTATTAAATTTTGAACTCCCTATCAACTTTTCTACTACACTATGGTAGTCCTTAACATTGAAATACAGAATCTTTTTCAAAAATGCTTGTAAAAATGTGTCCATTGATTTATAACTATCTTATATGTGTGATTGATTGATGGTACCTGTTGGGTTATAACTTATTATAAACCATAAATTATCTTTTAATATATTTCAAATCCCACAAGGCAAGTAAGTTCCCAATGATGTTCAACCATAAATTAAATTATCTTCTAATATATTTTTAATCCCACAAGTCAAGTAAATCCCTAATGATGTTCCAGACTCTTTCAACATTTCTCTGTTGTGGCAGTGATCTGTGATGTTGACCCTCTTATTTTGTATGTCTACACCTAGTTGTTGTTTTTAATCAGAGTCTTGGAGTCCAAAATTAACAGTGGCTATGGAGAGCAGTAATTAAGGCTATTTGTCTTCCAAATGAGTCAGTGTGGATCCACTAGTATAGTAGTTCAAATTTATATACAGAGGGCATTCATACCAATATCAAGGGACACTGGGGCCCTGAAGCGATGCGTTGCAAAGCATTACATCACTCCAGTGTTGTGAAAGTTATACTTTTGAGAAAAAATTCGCCCTTGCTGTGTGGAGATGCATTTCCACACAACCTCCACTCACTGAATAATTTGAAATTTAGTAAGAAAACATCACTTTTTATGAAAGTATATATTTGTGAGATTTGTTGGACATATTTAAAGGATAATGCCATTTTGATCTGCTGGAGTTTGGGTTATTTTAAAAGAATTATGTGGTCCTAGGAGGGATTCAAAGATACACACTTAGGCTTCTGAGAAAGGTTTTTGAGAAAGGATTCAAAGGAATTGGGGTTTTCAGAAAGGTAGTGTTTTGATGCACTTTGACATAGACTTTTTTCTGAGAGAATGTGACTTTTATTCATATTCAGATTGCCCAAGTTTGGATAAGGAGAGAGAGGAGAATTAAAGTTTTGAAGTTTGTCACACCTTGGCCAGTTCCTGCTGGTCAGTGGATTCATTGAGTTCTTTCACTCAGATTCCCATGGAAACTAAACAAATAAACTACTTGAAAGGAGACAGCTTATTGGTTTTTCTCAGTAAAGCCACTGCTGGATTTTCATTAGTTGTAATCCATTTTCTTTTAAGATTAGACATATAGGCCAGTTCTTATTTTCATGATTTGAATAAACTGAATAGTTCTTGTATCCCTGTACCTATGGGCTAAGAAACAGAAACAGTCATTCTACCTACACTATACAATTACCCTCTGAACCTAAGGGAAGAGAAAAATGACAGATGTGAAAACAGGAAAGGCTATTTCCATTTAAAAATAAAGCCAGGTTATTGAGAAAAGTGGCATCGGTGACAGTGATTTGAAGCTAATTAATCGATTCTGTGCCTCATCCCCCCCCCAACAACCTTGAAGTAATTATTTCACATGAATGTAATCTCAATGAAGTATAGATGAATGTTTCACAGGCCTCACATGCTACTGCCGTAGAAAGCTTTGTTTTATTTGTAGTATGAGTCAATTTCATAGTGTGTTTTATGGCAAAACATTGATGACTTTCATATTATTTTCTTAATTGCCTTAACCTAGAATTATAAAGAAAAAAAATGCATCATTCCTCATATTTTATTCGTTGAACTTGTGGAAAATTACTTAGATTCCAGGTGCCCTATGTTTTTTTCAGGAAAGCCTATCTGTATCTTCTATTTTTAAAAAAAATGATTCAAAATCAGTGCTTTCAGCCTTCCTTCTGAGTTTCAAACTGATTTTTTTATTCAAATGGAACATGCTGATAGATATTTGTTTTTATATCAACAGTTAAAGAGAATAATGATGAACAGAAGTAGTATTGTATTGGTTGAGTAGCATGGGCATTACACGTTTCATTGTAACCTTTACCTCCCTAATGCTTTCCCTACTGTTAGATAACTATTTTGTATCTAACCATGGTCCTCTTTTCACTTTCTAGGTGGCTGTGCTTTTGATGATGGCCCAGGGGCCTGTGATTACCACCAGGACCTGTACGATGACTTCGAGTGGGTACACGTTAGTGCCCAAGAGCCCCATTATCTGCCCCCTGAAATGCCTCAAGGTGAGAATCATTATCCTCATCGTGTTGGTGAAATAGCTACGGAATAACAGCATTTTCTTATTTTAAATATAATAGCAATAATTTACTTCTTATAGTAAGCTAAATTATTGTGCTACATAGCCACATTGAAAGGACTGAAACTATCCTTTGGTGTTTCCTTAGTAACTTTCTATAATTCTATATTCTTGAAGACTTCTCCTTGTGCCTCGGTTGCTTAGGTCTGTTTTTCCATACATACTGAAAAAAGAGCAGGACAAGCCAAAAAAATAAAAATAAAAGAACACATTTTATTTTTAAAAAGTCTCAAACATGCGATTCACTGATTTGTTACTTACTCAGTTAAGTAGCATGGGTTTGATCCAATCAGTCCGAGGGGAAAAACTTTACATTTCATGCCCAGATTTTCTCATTTTCCCGCTAGTTGTTGCCACGCTCCTTTAAGAAGAGGCAACTGGAAGATAGAGTGTCAAATGAAGAGTATTTTTTTCTAAGTGAATTATACAGAAGTGCAGTGAGACCTGCTCATCTTCTGATCTTGAATTCTGAGATGATGCATTTTCTAATTGTTTGAGATACTCTGATTTATATTTTCTCTTATGAAAAAATAACACAAAATATTAATGTATACATACCACTGTATGTAACATCGGACTAATATTTGTGTTTGGAATTTTATATATTAATTTGAAATGATTCTTAGATTTTTGTATTTAGTAGAATCTTACTAAATTATAAAAATTTAAATATAAATAGGAATATTTTAATGCTAAAGAAAACTGTTTTCTTTCCAATGCATAGAAACAAATAAATATAACATATTATTACATATTATATAAAACCAAGTATAGGGGCTAGAGGAATGGCCCAGTGATTAAAATGCTCACACTACAAGTGGAAGGCCCTGAATTCAACTCCCAGACAGCACATAAAATCTGGACATGGTGGCACATGCCTGTAATTCCGTCACTCTAGAGGCTGAGGCAGGCAGATTATCCTGAACCCAAGGCCAGCCTGGGCTACACCAGTGAGTTCAGAATCAGCCTGGGCTACAGAGCAAGACCTTATCTCAAAATAAACAAATAAATAAATAAACAATAAATAAGCCAAGTTTGTATGTTAGTCATTTTATATTACTATTGAATTATATTTTAAATACATCTCTAGTTTTTATAATGATTATGAAAATTACTTTTAAATGATTTTTTTCTAAAATTCAGAAAATCTTTCCCAAATGAGTATATGAAATTTAGATATGACAGTTTTACATATAACCATTAGAAATGAGACAGTTTTTACATCTAGCAATTAAAAGTGAAAATGTCAGTTGACTAAAAGAAATTTGTCAGTAGCATCTCTGAAACTGCTAATTAAAACAATGAAGCAGTATAAATAATAAACCATAACATATCACAAGTATACAAAGCAAATAATACCTGAAAGTTACGTTTCCAAAGTTTGGTTTGTATATGAGCTGTAATGAAAACACCTATTGAAAAAATTTTATCCATCTACCTTTTGTGAATACAGGAATTAGGTATGTTTTATTATTTATTCTGAATTGTTCCATTCTCTAGCTTTGGAGACAAGTAGTTATTTCTGAGGATGGGCTGAGCCTTAATTATTTTTGCAGAGGTATAAATTGGTACTTTGTGGGTGGCATCCTTTACTTCTTATATTTGACCCCTGCGTTGTCAGCTAATTCATTAAACTTTCTGCATAGGTTTGGATTTTCCTTTCAAAAGTTCATAACCTTATTTTCCTGGTGCATTTTTAACTAAAGAAATTACTAGCTACTATACTTTATTTTTAATCTGAATTTTCTCTGTGTTATATTTAGACAGGATTTTTCATGTAAAATTAAAGAATGCACACATTTTGACTGTTTATCACCAGAGAATAATCAGAAAGACATTGATTTATGGAAATGCTGCCATTGTTAATTATCGTTGATAGTGGATAATGAATAGCTGAAGAGATGCTGCGCAGGTGACCTTGTTGGCTCACCTTTGATGTACAGCTTAATCGGCAGTTACAGTAAAAGTTAATATGCACAGAAAATGAAAGTGTTTGAAATTCAGCCATATCGTCCAATTAATAGGACATTAAGTAGTAATTAATCATGCAGAGGAGGGAGAAAGGGCATGGCCACTTTATTTTTGCTGAATTAAATTGTTTAGTCTGGAGAAGAGTGAGAAAAGACATTCACATGTGTATTCATTTTTATTCTTCTGTTTTTGCAAGTGATCCTTTTACCAATTTTCCTTATGGTATTCTTTAAGAGTGCTGACTGACATTATTTGCCCATACATTGGCAAAAAGGAGGCATTTTAATTTATTCCATTAAAGTTTAATAAAGGATCCTTTTATTTTTCAAATAAAAAGACAGGTATGTTTACTTTTTTATTGTTGTTTACTTGAAACACCAGCATACAATATACAAAACAAAACAATAGCCCAAGCGCTTGGCCTATGTCATAGGAAGGCTGGTTGTCTGATGAAAATATGTAGAATTTGTATGTTTTCATTTAAGTTCTATTTATTGACTGTTTTGGGCCTGTGATCAAGAGAAGAAAAAGAAATACAGGATGAATGTGTAATTTGAATAGAAGAAAAATTAAGACTGCTAGGAAAGCACAGAAAAAGAGTAACTTTTCCCCACAAGAAGATACAGTGCTCTGAAAAGTTGCTTAAAGTGTTCTGCAGGGGTGCCTAGCCTCGTGTGATACTCTTGTTAGGTGACAGTGGCAGTGGATAAAAGGTGTGCAAACTGTTTAAAAGTAGCATATCAAAGAATGAGCATTTTATACAGGTGTCCTAATGGCCCCAAATTACATGAAAACGTGACTATGTACCACCTTAATGAGGAAATGCAGATTAAATTACAGTGAGGACCTACCTCATAGTGAGTGGAAAGACGAAAATCAAGATTCCCCAGAGAACATGGAGCGTCAGTGAAACCATCCTGAGTTGGAAGTATGCATCCATAGGATTTTGCACAATCGGATGACCACCGATTCTGCTTGGGAGTGTAAGCCCCGCAGCATTCAGCATGCATGTGTGCAGCGTTCAGCATGCGTGAGATGTGTGCAAGAAGGGACTGCGTCATCTTTCCTAAGACAAGCTGAAGCAGCCCGCTTCTTCTCTGTAGGGCAGTGGAAATGAACTTGTAAAAAATCACGGAGCCATCCAGTGCTGAGTGGTATACTTTTCTATGTATCTTGAACATTAATAAAATGTGATTGCAGTCAATAACAACAGTGCTCACAGGACTACAGTTGGGAAACTTGGGAAACTGAAACAATAGTTGAAGTGTTATAGATTAGAATAGAAATATATAATAGGAAACCTCAGATGGTCCAACTTCTTTTTTTCCAAGCACGTTGAATCTCTCTCCTACAGAACCATTTTGCGTTCTTTTTTGTCTTTGAGCCTGTTTTCTTACCTCTGCCTAGATAATTGTTTGTTCAGTTATCCATTCAAGAAAGTCTTACCTGTTCTTACTGTGCGTTTGTAAGTTTCATCTGGTTTGGGGTAGTCATTCTGATTGGCTTCCCCAAGTTTACTCTGTATATATTTTAATTGCTGACATTAGAGTATCATTTTAGATGAATAAAAAGCATTTTCTCAAGTTGATATTTTAAAGTTATGAGAAGTCCTTTGCACAATTATAAATATTAGACTTTTGCCTCATAAATGATCTTCTTGGAAAATGTTCAGATATTATTTAGTAAAGTTAACTTTTGCTCTCTGTATTTTTCTCTGTCCCCACCCCCTATCTCTCTGTCCTTTGCTTTTTAATACCAACCTTATATTTCTCACAAATCTGTTATATAAATGTACAATACAAACCCACAGAGAATGAGGGATACCACACAGAGCTAGCGATTGTTCTTTGATCTAAAATATATCTGTGTCTATGACCTTGTTTTTCCAGTATTCTTTTATGACCCTATGAAACAAATTTATTTGACTGTTTTATAAATTCACTTTACGTTTTATATGATCTGTTTGAAATCTGACGGCGACAACTGTGATTGACATTTCAATGCATTTATCTTTCTTTATAGCTACAGCTGTTCTTCTTTTTTACCAAGTTTTTGATAAAATGACTAATTAAAATTTAGCTTTGAGTCTCTCACATATCCATTTGACAGCATTGAAAATTATGGCTACATTATATCCCACCTTCAATCTAGTGCTTTTTATTAACAGTAATGTAAATTGCTGTGCAGAGTTTCTAATTTAAAATGCACACATTGTATGTATTGTAAAATATAAAAGACCTCCGTTATTAAATTAATCGGAAGATGAAAGTAAGAGCCCATTTCTCCTTTCTTATTAAACTTAGTGAGGTGTGACTCCCTAGACTGCTGTAATGCCTGTGTGGATGTCCTTGTGCCTCTGGGCCGAGCCACATGGTGTGCCTCAGACAGCACGTGGAATTATGGCAAAGGGAGAGCAATGAGCAATAGCTGCGCCTTTATATTATTTGTTACTTTTAAAGCTAAGTATTATTATTCTGTTAGATTTGCAGAAGGAATCATTAAGAGTAAGTTGTTAAAATAAAAATTATCTTCAGTTATTTATTTGGTGAGATCCAGTGTGTGTGTGTGTGTGTGTGTGTGTGTAAGTATGATAGGGAGTGTGTGTAGTTAATGTGGTTTTTGGGTCTGCATTTCAGCTTTTTTCAGATGCAGAAGGCAGCAAAAATTAAATCATTGATGTTCACAATTTGAGGCATATTGAATTTCAACCAGGTTTTCTTTTTAATGAATCTAGTTTCTCAGTTTTGCAGGAGAAGATTGTTATCATTTATTAAGATAAATGTTAGGTGTATCATGCAATGCTTAAATACATCTGAGAAGAAACTTTAAGGGAATTTTGACTAATCATTTCTAAGCTATAGTTTTTCCGTGAATATTAATCTCTCTTAAAAATGAATGGATCACTTTGTCAGACATTTTCATCACCACTTAATAGACAGTTGCAATAAAGTAGATTTTTTTTTTAAATAAAAGAATTATCACTGCCAAAACTCTCACACAGCCAAATCAATGAAATGAAATGAAATGGTAAATTTGCCAAAAACAATCTATGGCAGAATGTAAAAGAATACAATTATACGGTTATAATTTTGATAGTGAGATACTGGGTGTTTAGTAATATGTGTAGTTTTGTGTTAAGAAGGAGAAAATCCGGCCATCATTTAATTTTCTTTTTGTCATCACATTAGCATTGTCCATAAACGCATTCCAAGCTAGCCTGTGAGCGTTTGCAGCAGTCCGGAGGAGAGGTGGGGTAGAGAGGGGGCAAAGGTCCCGGAAGAGGGAGGGAGAGGGCAGAAGAACCAGAGAACAGCTCACTATGGGTTCAAGTAGTGGCTGTGGAAATTAGAGTCTAAGGAACCAGTACTGGGAGAAGGGGAAAATTGCAAGGTGTGATTTGTTCAGCGATTTTTACATTTTTAAAGCAATAGAATTATTTTTTGAAAGCTCATTGTCCAAGAATCTATTTCCTTTGTAACTTCCTACATGCATAAGTACACACGCACACACAAACACAGACACAGACACAACACACACACACACGCACACAGACACGCACACAGACATCTAGCCCCTTTTCTGCATCACCTCAGCTCTTTCAAAGTGGCTTCGGTGACAAACACAAGTATTATTCTTTGAGGGACATGTTGAAAACAGTAATTTTGCAAATGTAAACTCTTTCAGATATGAATCTGAGATGAAGGTTCTTACTGTTAACAGCTTGTTGGTGTACTCCTGCATTCTCTTTCATTAGGACATGATTATATTTAATCCTCACGAGAATTCTACAAAGTAGGTGATATTTTAAAGATAAGTGGAGTGGATGTCACGCATAAAAGCCACTCAGAGACAGAATTCGTCTGATAGCAAAGTTTCTTCTGACACAGTACCATCCTGCTTTGTTATTATTATAGTTGAGCTGGCAAATTTTCCTGGCTTTGGAATGGGCATTTAAGTCCACTATGTAATGAGTATGTAATTTTCTATATGTCATCTAGCATGCCATTTTCTTCAAAAATTTTTAGAATTTAAATGACTGTCCCTTACTCCTCACAGGAAATGGGATCTCAGGGTCTCCACTCTTAGAATTGCCTAGATCCTCTGAGTTTCCTGCGTGTATCTTTATCCCCTGGGCAGGAGCCGTGTTCTTTCTTTGACTTACCGGTATGCTATTTTTAGTTATTTCATGCACGCTTGCTGTGTGTCTGTCTCAGCAGACCTTCAGAAGCAGGTTTATTATCTGCCATCTCATTAGAGTGTGGATGGTAGACAAAAAGGTAATCATGGGCTGAAGGAATCAGGCTGAAGTCTACGAGATGACAGTAATTTTAAGACTTTGTTTGTAGTGGGGTATTTTAGGACATGAATTATGGGCTTATTTCAATGTGCTCTTCCGAACCATGCTGTCATGTGTCTCTTGGTGTTTTTGCCCCAAGCGCAGAGAAGAAAGTTGACTACATTTGAGTCCATTATTAAAAACAGTGACAGTTGGAGGTAGAGGGGGCTGAGAGTCGTGATGAGCTACGTGGAGGGTGAGCTCTTGGGTGGAAGGGGGTTTTTCACATGATTACTGTTGCCCTCATGGACAGAGATGAAGCGTGAAGAATGTCTGTGTTACAGACGACGGAAGTGGCGTGCTCACTTTTTCTGATACTTCTGGTACATTATGTATCTATACTGGATATATCCTAATGTAATTTGGAGGAGGGGAAACAGATTAGTATTACAAAAACAAACAAACAAACAAAAAACCAAAACGGGTGTTAGTGCCACAAGATTTCCAGCCTCCTAAGTGAATTATAGATACAGAGTAATTTCAAAGTGTATACAGTCACCTTTAACATATGCAGTAAAATCAATACATAGTCCACAGAAACGAAATTAGTTTTCCCTAGGAGTAGTGTGACCGAAGTACAGTTAGGACCTTGTATTCTTTCTTTCACAAATAAACTCGTCTCATGATAGGGAGGGTTACTTCATTTAAAAGTTTTGTAGTTTTCAAATGCGAGAATGCAGAGTGCAGACACACACACACACACACACACACACACACACACACACACACACAGACACACGTGCGCGTGCGCGCAGCAAAGGGGTTATTACACAAAGTGTATATGATTGTAGTGATCTCTTATAATTGTGAAACATATTTATGCTTTTAGATTATCACTGTTTTTATTATATGCTTTTATTTTAGATTATTATTGTATGTACAAAGTACTTTAAAATCTTGAAAGACTTAGTTTTTAAATGTAATTTCTGCTGAGAGTGCATTGCTTTAAAGCCTAAAAAGGAAATTGTTTATTAAGGTATATTTATAAGTGCACATTTTATATATTTGGAACATTGAAGAATCTAGAAAGGCTTTCAGTCTCAGAAACTCTTTGTGTAATGACATAGTTAAAAGGACCTTTTGAAGGTTTGTGAGGTTGTTGAGAATAAACTTAAAGAGAACAGATCCTCAGACTTAATTAAGTGGCCGTTTATTTTGTAGCTCACCTCCCCCACCAGCTTCTTAATGGGTATTTATGTTTCCTGTGATGCTCAGGATCAAACCCTAGGCCTTTATCGTGCTATGTGATCGCTCTCCCATTGAGTTGCATTGCCTGTCCCCTGTACTAGAGTGACAGATTTGGCTGTTCATAATTATTTTTAAATGTGTTTTTCCTCTCCTCTCCTCTCCTCTACCTCCCCCTTTCTTTCTTTCTCTCTTTCTCCCCTTCCTTTCTTCCTTCCTATCTTCCTTCCTTCCTTCCTTTCTTTTTTGAGACAAGATCTCTCCCTGTATCCCAGGCTGGTCCTGCGTTCACTTTGTAGCCCAGGCTGGCCTTGACCTCAGAGCAATTCTTCTGCCTCAGCCTTCCGAGTGCTGTGATTATAGGTGTGCACCAGCACACAAAGCTTTATGTGGTAATCAACCTCAATTCCCTGAGCTTGCTAGGCAAGCCCTTTAACTACACTGTGCTATTCCTCCTGCCCCAAATGCGTAATTTTTATCTAAGCTGTATAAAACTGTCTGTCTGTGCCCGTCTTTCTGTCTCACACAAGCCCTGCCCTGACACACCCCAACACACATCCGGCCAGTTTTCTTAAGTCTTCAGTAAACTTACCATCTTTTTTAATTGGCCAGATTCCTGCCTCCGGTTCCTAGTTCAGCCACGCAGTGATGAGGAGAAAGGCTTCCGTGATTCTCTTTGGGCCCAGAGCTGAGACTACCTATAAGGTGGAGGCCAGGTGAACTACACTGGAATAAGGGTGGGGTGGTTGTTGTCAAAGTTGGCAACTGACAGACCTGTTAGGGAATTTGATACGGGTTTGGTAGGAAGAATCTAGGGCCAGATTTTCAACAGTCCTTATCACTTCAAAGTCTATTTTTTTTCTTTTTCCTGTTTTTTTTTTTTTTGCTCTTGTAGTCTCCAGCAAAAAAAATAAAATAATCACTTCATCAGGAATATTTCATTTGAAGTGTTTATAAATATAGGTGAATCCCTTTCATGTTAATATTTTCTAAAGTCACCTGAGCTTCTGAGCCTGCCAGAAATTGACCTTTTTCTTTTCCTTTCCTTTCCATGTGGGACCCTGTGAACTCAGACTGGGTAATGGCCCCAACTAGAGTAGGGGCTTTGTAGCGAATGATTAGTTCACATGTGAAATATAAACTTTGTTACTTTACAGTCTTATACACATTTAGAAAGGTCTGAATGTAGCGCTCCGTAAAACTCAAGCAGTTTGGTTGCACAGTCGATACCTCATATAATATTCTGGTAAAAAGAAGGTAGGTTTTCACTGGAACTGTCCTGTTAATGACTTTACTATGAGAAGTTAAAAATAAAACTTAGAAAAGAAAATTTGTACTTGAATTTCTGAAGGTCCAATTGGGATAAAATATCATTTAACATAATGAAGGTTTAAGAATGAAGAATCTTAATCGTGTGCAGCATTAAGAATGAACCAATAACATTAATTATATATAACCAACCTGGTTATGCTCAGTTTGTTAGTTCATAAAATTTTACTTAAGTGATCCTTGATGACTTGAGTTTTGCGATTACATTGTGATTGAGATGTAAGTAATGTCATTCCTTAAGTATGTATCATTGAGGCTAGTTTTGGAAGGTATCACATTTAGCAGTACCTGATTTGATTTTTCCCATTTGGTTGACTATTGGAGGACTTCATTTGGAGCAGCCATAGTTTATAGTAGAACCTCATAAAGTATGCAAAAGAAAAAAAAAAAAACCAGGCCAGTGGGCCTGTCGTCAGCATTCTAGCAGGCTGAGACAGAAAGGTGGCTCATTGACTTAGTGAGACCTTGTCTCAAATGAAAAAATAAAATGTGTTGGGCACTTACTTTACATGAGGACCTGTGGCTAATCCCTAGGACCACCAAGAAATATCGCTTGTTAAGTATTAGAAGGACTGTGGTTAAGTTAGTTCACTAATTAAACCAGCATGGAGTCGACAAAAAATATTTGAGGATAAAGTAATTAACTATTTGATAGGAATCCAATTACTGTTTTCTCAGATGGCAACCATATCTGGGAATTTAGGATTAAAGAGATATAGAACTTTTTCATGAAATTAGTTTTTTTAGACACTTATTTATTTATTTTTGTACCATTTTCCTGAAGAAAATGGATGCCTGCCTTGAATATCTCTTCCTACATGACTTCTACAGTGGAGTTAATTAAGAAATAGGGATTATGCTAAACAGGTTTATAAGAGATTGTAAAAGAGTTTAGACAAAAAATCTGACACGCTAATTTTTCTGAATATAGTGTCTATTCTGTTGGGAATAGTCAAGAGTTGTTACGCAAGATTAGTTCATTTAATATTACAAATATTAATACTAATGGTAATTATGCTAATAACGAATATAATGAAATTATAAACAACATAATAGGGTTCATTTTATTATTTAAAATAAAGTAACAGAAAGTAATAGAATTATAAGGAAACTCAGCTCTTTTAGGAGAAATCAAGTTTTGCTATTTATCATCAGTAGCACATTGAAATCAAGTTTTATACGAAGCAGTATTTTTAGAGATACAGAATCCTTCCCCAGATTAAATAGAAAAGTTAGAATAATTTTTGTGCCCTGTGCTGTAGCATGAACCAGTAGTCTCACATTCTCAAGAGGCTGAGGCAAGATTACTTGGTCTCAGAAGTTATACAGCCTGGGCAATATGGACAGACACTTGTCCCACAAAAAACGAAGTGACAAGCTAAAACAAAGCAAAAATCAAAACATTTTACAATTCTTCTATTCATTTTAATGAAGAGGAAATCTAACTCTCTTCTGTTGTTACTGTAGTATTTAGCACCAGAAGCTTAAAAAAAGGGCATACAGGTGTTGCTTCTTTTCAGAACTTATTATTTGCAGATGTCGTATTCCAACGCAAGTGTTTTTTGTCCTGTAAACTTTTTACGCTTTCCTAGATCCATTTAAATTTTCCATTTGCCTAACTTTTTTTAGATTCTGAAATGGTTTTTTTGTATTCTAAGAAAATATTCCTTTTTTCCCCTGACACATAATACGTCATTATTTGGTTTAGAGGAATCTCAACTTAGAGTCCAAAGTCTGTTTTTGAAGATTAGAACTTCTCCCCAGTCATGTTAGCAAGAGTCCAATTTCTATTATTATTGTTTATAATTATTATTATTACTGTTAATTCTGGTGCTGGGTGTTAAGCTCTAAGTGTTACAGAGGCATGCGATCTTCATTGAATTAATCTCCAAGCCCCAAGTAAACATGATGTATCTCATATATACATATGGCTAAAATGGGAAAAATTATGTTTCCCAATATTTTGTAAAATCGGAAATACTATAATGTGTAAGATTTTCAACTAAAATGTCAGGTTAGTTAAAATGTAGCTGTAACACAGTATGCACAGTGCCCTTTCAGAGTTGGTGATACAGTGCTGACAGTTTCCCTTTTAGTCATGATCTTTATCACAAGGTCTCTTTGTGCACTGCCTTTTTTATATTGGTTATATTTCTGTGCATGTGCCATTTGTTGTCATTCTAAGTTTTTCAAAATATCTATATGATTTTGATGTTTCTCTCGCTGCTTTTTGGCGTCCCCCTCCTCCTCCTTTTTCTTCTTCTTTCTTTCTTTTCTTTTTTTCTTTTTATCCTTCTCCTTCTTTTTCTCTAATTTCGTTCTTTTTCTGTTTTTGGTACTGGAGATTGGATCTAGGGTTTGGTCCATGCTAAGCACAACTTCGATTTCCAAGCCATACCTACTGATTTTTGAACCCAGCCCCTACTAGCTGTGTTCGAATGTAAATATCAACTCCTTTCCTTCCTACTGCTCTTTTCCCTATTATATTGAATTCTTAAGTTATAAACAGAACTGTTTTTTTTTCTCAGTAAAAAATTCAAAGGATTAGCCATGATAATTGCATAGGGAGATGCCTCTTTTATATCATGTATGGAGAGATGCATCTAGGGATGTATCTTGTGGCAAGCAGTTGTATGTGGAATATATCTGTTAGGAACCCAACTGAAACCTGTTATCAAAACAGCATCATTCTTGAATGAGAAAGAGGTAATCCTGTGAAAGGAAAACAGCTAATTAAAATTTCCTCTTTGTTTCAGTTGTTGATAATAAGCAAGCCTGATGGGGTAGGACTATTTTACCCAAATTAGTAGCTGCTGCAACTACAGATTCTCCTTCACAAAAATGTTTTTAATGTAAATCCAATAGTAACTATAAAAAGCTTTTATCTATTTCATTTTTTCCTTTGGTTCTAGGGTGTTAATATAAAGAGGGCTGGGAAATATTAATATAGCACTTTAAAGAAAAGGAAACTTTTATTAAACTACCAAAAGATCTATGACTAGAATTTAATGAAGATTGTATCTTTTATATAACTTAAGCAGTAATACCTAGAAACTATTAAAAGTTGTGCTAGTTTTCATAGTAGAACTTTGTTCTCTATGATAGACTTAAGAGCTTGTGCATAAAAGTAATGTAAGGCAGTACCACCTGTCACTTTTGTTTCTGACACATAGATCTGCTGAAATAATTCTTCATTTAGTAAACCAAAATCTTTGAAAATGCAAGCGAGCTTTACATATTGTTTTTCTTGGAAGCAAATATTGACTGTCTAGGAAACTGAATTATATTCAGTTCCATAAGACATAGGAATGATATTACGGCTTCTGTAGTATGTCCCAAGAGCCTCTTGCACTTGTATGTTATGGACTTTATGAGGTGGGGCCTGGTTAAGAGGGGTGGGTTACAGATGTGTGGTGGGGGTAGAAGTGTGGTTGCTTAGGTTACAGTTGCGTAGGCTGGCAGGATAGGAGCTCCTCTACCCGCTTCCTCTGGAAGCCCCTGCTTCCTCTTGTGTTGTTGTAAGCAGCTGGTTTCTGCCAGACGCTTCCTGTCATTGCCAGCTGTCTGTGAATGGACTGAGACCTTCTGAAACTGAGCTAGAATTAATCTTTCCTCTTTTAGGTTGTACATGTTGGGACAAATGACAGTTTTAGTGCAAAATTAAAAAACAGGAATATTTAAGAAAGCTGTTGAATTTAACAAAATGTAATGTAATACAATATTGTATTTATACATATTCTGTATATTGTATGAAAACTCTAGAACTTTAGATCTTTACAGCATTATTCAAGATATTGTGACTTTGCTCCATATAACAGGCAATAATTTTGATTGTCTTAGCTGAATGATTTGGTTGAATTTATTGTCAGTGAAACTAAGAAACGGACTCTCTTTAGCTTGGTAGAAGCGACCATTCTGGTATCTTTTCCTCAAAATCAAAACCAGGGAAGACCAGAAGCCAGTGGAAGGAGCTGACTGATGGTGTTATGTGCCATGTTTTTCATTATAAAGTTTGTTTCTCCGTAGTCATAATTTTTCTATGATCTCAGTTAAAAAAGATAGCTTTCATGGTACTCTCTTAGTAATAACTCTACCAGCAGGCTGAGCAACTTTTTAATAGACCAATGGCAACAACCCGAATATTTTTGAATTTTTCATGCATCACATCTCTGCATAGCAAGTACACATCAGTCGGTTCCAGAGACGATTGTGGTAGACTGAATAAAGAGAAAAGAGTATAAAACCAAAACCAATCATATGTACATATTTAGTTTCCCTCACGCTCCATTGAAATATTTACTGCCCAGTTTTTATGGACACTGATTATAAATTTGGTTAGAAAGGTTATATAACATAGATGTAGACACATTCTTTTGACCTCCCACTTTCCATGTGTTTTGACACCCCAAATTCTCCGTCTTCATGTAATTGCATAAACTGTTTCGGTAGTAGCAGCAAAAATTACACTTAACATAATCAAAATAAAATTCAGCATGTCTATAGGAGACTTTAAAAATTATTGCTGGTCCAATCTTTTATTTCATAATGAGGAACTAGTGCAAGAGTGATTATACTGACATGGCGACCAGAGTCACCTGAAGGTAGATACAGATTCTTTTGTTACTGATTCGGCTGTGACATACATTTAGCTCTCTGAGGTTCATTTTGCCATTAGTAAATTAGAAGTAATAATATCTGCTTCTGTCTTCCTCTATCTTTCTGTCTCTGTCTGTCTCTCTGTACCAATAAAATGTCCAGTGCAGCTAGTAGTACTCAGCATGTACCTGTTTTTTAAATAAATATTGTCTGTTTCTTCTTGGCCCAAAGTGACATGGTTGGTTAGTAATCTCATTGATCCGTAAGAAAATCACTTGAATTCCTCTCTCTTACTTATTTTAGCAAAGGACAAGTTGCATTTCCCACTATAATTTTTCCATAGCTCATTAGGAATTATTTTATATAATTCTGAAAATTACTTTTCTTACATAATCGTTCTCTTTGTATAGGTGTTTTATACTATGGTGCCTAATAATACCTGCAAATGATTTCCATGAAATAGTATTGTAGGCCACCTGCACTTTTCAAATATTATTCCTAAGAATAATAGCTGACAGATTTTTCAAGTCTTCAAGATTATTACTGTGTACTTAATCTACTTGGGTTACTGAACTGCTTTGTGACAACTTTTACCTAAATATTTTTTTCTTTATGAAATTCATCATTTTACTTCATATTGGCAAAATTATTTGCCTTTCATGTCAAAAAAGTAAGAAGAAAATTTTAACATTTAAAACCAGACACACTGGAAAAACTGTTAAAAATGTTCTGCACTACAAAAGATGAGCATTGCTCTATGAATAACCTGCATTTGATTGATGTGGGTTATTTTTGAAATATGGATTTTCTACAGTGCAAAGAGATTTTATCTCATGTTTGTGGCTGAAAGCAGAACTTATGCAGATATTTATTTGGTTTTATATATCTGAGTATTTTTCAGATCTTTTCTTAGCTACTAGGTCTGTATCCCAGTTGTCACTTGCGAGTTCTTCTAAGGAGAAATGGCTTTGGCTGTTAGGCCTGTGCCACTGTTCTGTCTTTTGAAGAATGAGAAGAATAAGTTTGATTTTTCTATTCTTCATCTTCTTCATGAAGAATGATAATTATTGAGTTTTAAGCAACCTTGCATACACATGTAGACCTTTTAATCTTATATGTGGGATTTACATGTGTTGCACAGGGTTTTTGAATCACTTTTGCCTCTTCTTAAGATACAGTCTGTGTGGAAGGTTGAGTTTTAACAGTAAACGGTATCCGCTATGCTCAGCTCTTGATTTGGTATGTTGTATGAATTCAATACGAGATGATGTCTTCCTATGAATTCTCTGTGCCTCTTTAATGTCAGCTGCACTACTTGCAAGAAAGTTTGCCAGTTCAGCAGTGGAAGGGTTTAAATGTTTCATTACCAAAGAATCTGATTGGAAATGATTTCCTCTCTGAGAATAATGTTAATATTTTTTTTCTCCCAGTTATTAAATGGCCTCGCTTTTCATGTTCTGCCTTCTCTGGTTTGAAGCGTTACTGCTGGGCAGGTGTTGCCAAATCTCTGCTTTTTTTCACCCGTATACTTACCGATTTTCCCTGAGAAACGATAGATTAAATTACTTCAAGCTGCCGTGTGCTCTTCATTCTTCCTAACATGGTGATTTTTCCAAGTACAATAAGTCATAAAAACAAACAAGTGAACAAATGTAGATGCATCATTAAACAACTAAATAGCATATTGGAAGTACTATATTAAACAATAATTTAAATCACTAAGGGAGTGATTGTCTACTATGAATTGAATTCCTTGAGTAATTGAAGCTTCCCCTGTGTATTTTAACAACTACTGTTGTAGAGAAACCTTCTACTAATATTTTCCAAGAGTCTTATATATAATCTTCAAGGAGCTCAGTATTTTAAAAGCATAAAAATATTTATTTTATTACTATTTGGAAACAAGGAAGTACTCTTATTAAAGTGCTTTCTATCTTTGATACATGATCTAGAGTTTATTTATTCATTGACAGGGCCTCACACTCTATCTTAGGCTGGTTCTGAACAGGCTCTCAATTTTAGCATTTATGCTGTATGACTTGAAAAATGATTATGTTGAAACTAGAATGTTAACAATAGGCTTATCATTCACAAATGTTATTTGTAAGGACTGTTACATGGCTGTGAACATACTTTTAAAACCATGAAATTAGGTTTTAATAATTCCAAGAAGAAACAAAGATATGCTGACTTTAATATAAATGGATTATACATTGCATTTTAATAATTCATGTCATTTTACTAATCAGTACTAAAAATGCAAAAAGATTATATGGCTTATGGCAGTGCATTATATAATGGCAGTTGATTCATATTTTATTCTTTGACCTCTGGTAACAATGACAGTGTGTAGAGAGAGAAAAAGAAGCAAAAACTAGGTAAACCTGAAAAGAGATTAAAGTCTTGAACTTTACCAAGTTTTACAAAGAACACAACTCAAACCTTTTATTTACTGAGAATTTAGACAGTTTAATAACAGAATATCAAGAAAATGCAAGGGTCAAGGCAGGTGTCATGCATTCTTGGCTTTCCTAGTAGGCCCTGGGTTAGTACTTTACCATAATAGGTATTCAGTAATGATAAGTCACCTTCTAAAGTTTAATCTCTAATTCATTTTAACTGTAATAAATAACTCATTACTTCATCATTTTCAATCTTAGATGAACATTGCACAGTATAACAGTTACACTGGAATGGAGATAAAAGTAGAAATTAATTATGTATATGCACAGATAATGAAATAGCATTTTAACAGAGAAAATAGGTGAAACCCAAAGTGACAGTTCTGCTCTGTTAAAAAAAAAAAAATTCCCTCTATTATTCAGTAACACAGCACATTTGTATGAAATTCTTTGAACATGTTGGGGCAATTTTCCAAAGTCTGCCCTTAGCATATATATCAACAACTGTTACTCTGTGATCTGATCTTTGTAGTAGTCAGGATCATGAATGAAATCTTTCTCGATAGTTCTCATTTGTATTGTCCAATGGAATTTTTATGCTTATTTTCCTATTTTGTGATTAATCCTGTATAAAGTATATCAGAAACCACGAAAGTCACATATAAATCTCAGAATCAAGAGAAATGATTATTGATATATTGATATTTGTTATTCTCCAAAAAGAAATATCTATATGTCTAAACAAATGTATATACTTGTTTACATTTTATTATGCTCATATACATACATGCATACATATGTACATATATATATTCAGGACAATATAGCATTCATAATTTTTCCCATAATTAATACTGTCAGAAATATTCTGAACTATAGTTTATAATAGTTATTCTTGCCAAAGTTAATTCAGTTAATCCCTGCAAAGTTGCCTAATTTGTGTTTCTTTTAACTTACTTTACTCTGTTTTCTCCCTAAGAGACAGATACAACAATTTCCTAATACATACAGACTGTAGTTCATACTTATTGAGATGAAACTTTCAAAAATATGTGTGGTTTATTTGTATTTCTGAAAAGATTCAAGAAGCCTCCGTGCCTTAAAAACAAACCCTAGTCAGAGATTGCATCTGAAGTATAGTTTTTGACTTTATTGGAGTGAGGCAGAGTAAGAGACAAGCATTCTTTTCAACATTAAGAGAGGAAGAATTTTAATGTGTTTAAAATACAACCTAATTTATATGCTTGTAGCAGTTCTGAAGTTGATTAAAGTCTGTAGAGTGAATGAAAATTGCATGTAGTTCTCATTTCGCTTGACCTTCCATGTTAATTAGGACAGTTTTTCATTTATTTTAGAGCTAAGTACATTTTCTTTGTCTAGTAAACTTTGATCCTGTTTTTTTCACTCTTGCTTTCATGAAGTTGATCACTTTCACTTTTTAAACATTCCTTAAGATTTTGAATAAAAAAACTAAGAGGAAGGGAAATGGTTATCTGTTACTACCAAATCATTCATTCATTCTTCAAGCAGACGTGCTGTTTATCACATAAGGTCATAATCCCATGACAAGATCAACAAGATACTCATTGCTCTCCAGAAGAAAGAGAAAACAGTTTTAAAAATCTAGCAGTATAAATAAGATATACATTACTCATAAGTATTGTAAAGAAAATTGAAGTCCTAAATAGGTAAAAAGATGTCCTCCATGCAGCCTTGTAGGGAAAAGTGTTCCAGACAGAGGGTTCGCAGTGGTCGATCCCTAAAGAAGGACATGCCTGGCGTCGGAGGGACAGTAAGATGACTTGGCCTATAGGGGAATTTAGGAGGCATTAAGGAGATGAAGTCAGGGGATCAATAGGGAACTTATTGTAGTAGATGACTACAGATAGGTTATGTAGAATTTTTAGGGAAGTGATACAATTTTATTTTCTTGATAGATTTATGCTAAATGCAGGCCAAAAAAAAAAAAAAATCCTGGAATGTAGTGGAATGGAGAGAGCAAGGCTAGAAGCAGGATACTAGTAGGGAGCTTGTTATTTTAATCTACATAAGAGAACGTTTTGATGTAAGATCAGGATATAATTAGAGATCGTCATTGAATTTTAGAGTCAACCTTATGTGGTGAGGGATTGGATTTATGTTGTAAGAGAAGGATTGGAGTCATGCATGGGTCCGCCAGAGCCCTTGAAAGCAGACAGTAGTGATGAACAGAGATGGGGGTCGATGGAGGGATGTGTTTGAGGAAGAACAAGAGTTAAGCTTTAGAGATGTCAAGTTTGAAATACCTATTTGTTGCATAAGGCCGATGTTCATGAGAGAGGACGATATTAAGCAGTTTTCATTATGTAGGTAGTATTGGAAGCAGATAAAATTGGACGAGATCCCAGTGGTGCAGTGGTAGATAAAGCAAGCAGAAGATTTTCAGACTCAAGAACACATCACTCCAGTGCAAAGAAGTGGAAACATACCCAGAAAAATTAAGTGGAAGTGCCCTGTACCAACACCAGTAATACACGCTCAAATTCAAAATGATGCAGGTGAACAATGAGCAAAACAGCGTTATTAGAAATCTGGCTCCTTTCTATCTGCGTCAGTGTAAGGAAGAAAGTAATACAAAACCAGGCACAAAATTAATGTGGAAAGGTGTGCTGGAAATGTCCTGGAAAATTTAAGAATTGGGACTATGTATTTACTTATATATAAGGGTTCATTTTAAAGTAGCAATTAAGAATATTAAAATAAAATCAGTTGTACCATAAAATATAACAATCGCCTGTACCATACAAAGGCTTGTTGCTTCAAACAATGATAATTGCTTCTAGTACTGAGATCTGTGTACCCATATGCATCCAAAGCTTTGTGTCTAAATGGGATGAGCACTGACACAAGAAAAGGTAAGGAATGGGGAAGGCTTATGCACCAGGCCTTTGTTGTTTCATGTCGACCCTATAATTGCCTTTGCTACTTTATAACATTATCTATTACTATGAGCATAGTGGCATATAGGATATTATCTCTAGAAGGAAAATAAATTCTGGCAAAATTTAGACAATGTTATAAGACCATTGTGGAACTCTGATTCTCAAAATTGACTGTGTTTTAGAATAACTGAGTATATTTTATAAAGGACCAATGTCACATGGGTGGAAATTTTCTTTAACTTGATTGAGTTAAGTCTAGATCAGAGATTAAAATCTAATGTGTAGCTCCTAACAAGCATCAAAACAGTGCAAGCGAAGGCAGTGCATGTATGTGCATGCACACATGTTTCGTATAAACAATTTTTAGTACTTTCTACTAGAGATTGTCACCCTTTTGTTTGTAGATGCGTAGAATAGGTATCGGTGTCTGGTTGACGCTGTGCATCTTACGCATCAAACAGTGAACTGATACAGCCTTGCGAGGAGTAAAATCCCAGACCTAAGCTTTGTGATCTTACTTATTTAAGTATATCAGAAATTCCTAAAAATAACACTCAGATGCTAGGAACAAATCTAATTGGTTGACTGTCAGTTTCACCACACGTTTTTTGGTAGACACTTTCAAGTGTCATAGACCCCTTGTTTTTACTTCGAAATAGTAACTTAAAGTATGCTGGCATGTTTCTGTCAGCGGATCTGCCTTGAGATTATCTTTCTTGTTATTTTCCAGTGTTTACAGTGTGTAGGCATCTGTGTTATATACCCAAACTCTTTTATACCAGTCCTTTCTGTTATAACCTTAACGTTCACCTTTCATAGTCTGTTCAAAGTTTGGCAAAGGTTGGGGTGGCACTCTTATCTGAAAGGAACTTACCAGAAATGTCCTTGTGATGTACCAAGAAATTTCTTTCCTAAGAGCCAGATAGTGTCTGGTCTCTGTACGTGGAATAACTGTCCATGCTAATCTTTCCTCCTTACCACAGTATCGTGTGTGAGCACACAAAATACAGACCAAGATTGTTCATTGTGCTGTTTTCAATAACTTAAAGTCGAAAAGACATATTACAGATAACCCTGACATGTCTTTAGATTTCAACCCTTTGGAAATTATTTTCAAGTATTAGTGTATTAAATGTGCTGAATGCAAATTAGTTAGTTTTCTTTGTTTTTTCTCCATATTCGTTGACTGTTCAAATTAACTAGGGTTTAGTTTTTGCCTTCATTCTTTTGTTCTGGAATGGTCTGGGGACATAGTTGTAACTGCCATGCCCAAACATTCAAACATCCTTTTTCTTCAATAGCTTCTCCATCAGCCCCCTCTCTTCTAATTTATTTTTATCCCTCTTCCTGTTATCCTTTTGCCATCCATATCTCTGAAGTCCCATTTTTTTATTATACTGTGAGAAACTGCCAGCAGAGCTGTTCATAGAAAACCTGGACTAGCAATTTGAAATAAAAGCTGTCTAGTCAGAACTTGGGCACAGAACAAAAATACTTGTGCTTAAGGCCATGGGAGACTATGCAATTCATCCTTGGGGGGCGGGGTGCAAAAAAAAGGGAGTTGACTAGACAGAGCCCAGTGCCGTGGGGACCGACCAAACTCGGAGAAGCGTTTCTTGATGTAAAAAGCCATGGGACTCATAACTCAAACGGATAAAGCCTTTTTGGTGGTAGTACATTCACTTGCTTTTCAGGGAAAAAGACATAGGTGGTTGGTTGGGTGAATTAGTGATTAGGGTGCGCTTAGTATCTCTCGTTGACTCCATGACCTCAGTGGTTAAAGCAGCTGTTTCACCAAGGAAGGACCTAAAGTAGAAATAGGCTGGTGAGATGTGAGAAAAAATCGCCATACGTTGTAATTAAATTTGAAGTGTTCCAAGTTGTCATAGTAATTTCTAGTTCAGACTGAGAGGAGTCAGGACAATGTTTTCAACTGTAATCAAAATCTAACTCCAATGCATAAGAAAGTTTTTTTTTTTTTCGGTGAACACATATGGAGCTAATTTACTAACAAGCTATAAATTTGAGGTACAAGTACTTTATAGTACAATAGTCATTTCATGTGATATTTTTGTTAGCTAACATGACAGTGTACAAAGTGTCCAAGAATAAAAAAATTAGGATCCTTATTGTAAAGGGAAAGAATCACAGACAAAGCAACTTGGTTTTGTTGTTGTTGTTGTTGTTTATTTTATTTTGTTTTGTTTTTAGTTTTGTGTTGACCTGGATGGTGGGAATGGGAATGTGGAAAGGTATGTTGCTGTATGATTCATAGACAAGCCCAAGTATTTCAGTTTCTTTAGTTTCAGTTCACTGAGTTGTCTGATTATAACTGAGTTGTTCATATAGTTCTCTTGAAATGTTTTGAGGCAATTGAAATCTTCTAAGAATTCAGTTATACTGAAACAATAGCCACAAGACATGGTACAGTTATTGCCAATGCTAACAAAAGGCAAAAAGGGAAAAACGTGATTTGTATTATGTGGCTTGTAGCCCCATATTTAAAATTATTTCCAAAGCAAACAGATTTCAACTTAACAGGAGATTTTTGTAATAAATCATGAAGATAATAGTTTCATACTTAAAATAATGGCCTCAAAGTGTTTTTAATCAGGTTAATTTTTTTTAACAAAGCAATAGGAACAAAAGTGTTAAGCTAATTTACAAATGATTTTTTTGTCATTTGTAGGTAAAATTTGGAATATTTCTTTGATGATTTTGAGTTTAAGAATTGTAAGCTTAATAATTCTGTAGTTGGGTATAGTGGCATGTATTTAAAATTCTAACTTGTAGAGACCTTGAGGCAGGAGAATCTAAAGTTTCAAGCCAGCCTATGTAGGCAATTTAGTAAGAACCTGTCAACCTCTCTCAGAATAAAATTTAAAAAGATGGTTTTGGGATGTAGCTCAGCACTCTGTGGGTTTAGTATATCATACAGCAAAGGAAAACAAAATTAAAGAAAAAGCAACAAAACATGAGTTTTATTGAGTAGAAAATTTTCATTAGAAAAATAATGCTCACTTAAGTAGATTGTAAAATAGAATAATTACACTAGTAATTGCTTATCTTAGTGTTAAAATGCACTATTTAATGAATAATAAAAAAATACTACCAAAAACATGTAGGATCCCTTAAGGCTTGTAAAGGGGGGAAAAAAACCATCTTATTCAGACCATGGAAAAGGAATTTGGAGCAACAGCTTAGGGAATCCTGAGTTCCATTCCCTATGTTACTATTAATTCTGTAGCTGTGAGCAACTAATTTAACCTTCCAAAATATTTTCCTCTATTGGATAAGGAATGAATAGTAGTTTCCAACTACATCAATAACAGGGATGCCCTGGTGGATGACAATGTTTACTTAGTACATTAAGCTCTGTGGGTGGGAAGCCAAGTACTATAACATGACACAAGCTGTTATCATTGAACCATTGTTTTTAATGCTTATTTAAAAATATTTATTTTGGGTCTGTTGTATACAAAGAACCAGAGGACATGCACTCATTGGTAGATTTTTAAGTCCCTGAAATGAAGCTCCTGTGGTTTGTACTTATTATTTTTTATTCATACAAGATTTTGCTTTAAATCTGTCTTCTAATCCACAGAGTGAATAATGAACAAGTATTTACTTAGACTATACATTTTCTGAGCGGTTTCAAACTTAAATGATTTATTCTCTGTGAGGCAGTTTGTTTTTAAAAAGAAAAGGAACTTATTTGCTCCTGTTTTTTTATCTTCCGTCATTGGAATGAAGTATTCAGTTCTAGGACAGATTTCCTTAAAAATAGTATCCACAGAATATTTTATAGAAGCGTGGCATGTACACCTGCATCACATATTCCCCAAAAGGTATTTACTGTAATGTAAGAGGAAGGGTACAAACTAAATTGTTATTTTAAAAAATGCAAATTTTCAGAATCACCCAGCTTCTCAATAAATATACATTGAGTTTCTCTAAGTTTGTTAAAATATAATGTGCTAAATTTAATTCTTTGAACATGAAGTCCCAGTGAAATTCTTCTAAATTGCCTTCTCTGTATCAAGTGTTTAAGGATGAGGAACAGTCAGTTCTGACTTATAGTGTTTTGTTTTATGCAAATAAAAGCAAAATTAACCTTAATTAAACTCAGAATAATCTAACCGGAGCCTGATATATTTTGAGTGTCTCATAAGGTGTTCGTGTGCCTCTTTTCACTGAGGTCTTACCTGGAATGTTCTGTCTCCCTGAACCTGATTTACATCGGGAGCATTTTCATTTTCTCCTCAAAGCTCTTAGCAGCTAAACTGTACTTAGGGGGAAAAAAAAGAAAAAAGTATGCTCTCTACAATTAGTGTCCTTCCACAGCCCCCCCCAACCCCCCAAGAATATAGAAATAGGAAATAATTCAATCTAAAAGGGTGGTAGGACCATGAGGGGGGTAGTCAGTTACAAATGTAGTTCCAGTTTTTTTTTTTTTTCCCCCACTGACAAAATGCCTAGTGAATCTTATAGGCAGAAAGCTTCACTTACAAAGCGTTGGTGGAATTTAAATCGCAAGCAAAGCCAAGGCTCTTTAAAAGATAATGAATTAAGTTAACTGTCCAGTTGACTTTTTGGTGATTGTTTTATTCTTTTGCTAAAAAGTGGAAAGTTTTCTTCTCAGGTATTTTTAAAATGGAAAGATTTCCTGGTATCTGAATTTGAAGACCATTATTGTAGCCTGCACTCTTCCACTGCTTTGGAAAGAGAGAGTTCAAAGCCCAGCCAGATTCATACAAAAACTCAGTCCCAAAGAAGTGGCGATACTTGCTGAGTGACGAGCCTGAAGCTACTTGATGTTCCAATCTGGGCTACTGAGCCCTCATTTTTTTATGACCTGACAGAGCAAAGGAGAATGAGTCTGAGTCATTCACATCCTCCCCATTCAACTCACTGGCAACCTTGTGATCCTCAGTAGCACTTATATTGTGTTAAAAATACGTTGGAAGTAACTCCAAAATAATGATAAAGCTTCACAGGGGAAAATTAGGCTTACTCAAGGGGAACTCCAGCCTGTCAGCGGAAGCCACCAATAAAGGCAGGATCTTGCTCATTGGACTTGTCACCGATTTGTCTGTATTTAAATTTGCTTATTTTCCTTTTTTTCATAAAATAGTTAATATTTGAACATCTATTCTTGTATTGGAGTTGTTTTTGCATTATTTTATTTTGTTTATTCAAACATGCAGTGCAAGTTATGTCAGTGGTCCTTTATTTCAGAGCTTCTGTCAGTTTACTGTTTCTGAACACTGCTCACCCAAACTTTATTGCCTCTCTGTCTCTGTTCCTGCTATCCCTTTCTCCCCAGCAGCCTTCTTTCTCTAGGTCTAAATTTCAGAAGAAAAAAAAAATAACGGATCTGACAGTCTCCTGATGCTTGTCACGTGTAAAATAAACTCAGCAGTTCTGGATTAAGATGATATATGTGCATTTCACATTATTTTTGCTTGTAGAGGTGGGGAAGGCTATTGACACGTATTAGAGTAGAATCTAAAAATTAGGTCCGGGATTTGCTTGTTTTAATTACTTCATAAAATTGAACTAACATCGCAACTCATTGAAGTGAGAATATTTTTCCCTGAAGGCTGTCAAGCTCTAAAGATAGGCTTTACTTTGTATTTTTCATAGCTTGTATTGTTTTCAGCTTCAGCATTGTTATTGTGTGCCAAGAAAGCTGTATTTGATGTAGGAATCTGGCATTGACAGGGCCTGATTTAGAACCTTGCTTAACATATGAGAGAGTATACAAGAGATGCCCTCCATTGCCATAGTCAACACTATCTTTTCTTTTTTTTTAACATGGTGTTTCTGCCAACTCATGTCAGATTCAGCAAAGGACAGTGATGACCCATCGTGGCTCCCTACACTGTTCTAGAACCTAGCTATGCTAGGTTCTTTCCACTTGAGAGCATTTAAATTTGTTTAATTATTTTTGTTTTATGTATTCCAATTTAATTGGCACGCATATATGTGGTACATGTTTCCATTGAACTTAAGTATTTTGTGCACACGTATGTCATGGCAAAATTAGAAATTTCCTTCCCTCCCGTTTTGACCCCTCCACACCTTCTGCCTCCACATTGACTCCCATTATTGTCCTCATTTAGTTCTATGAAGTGACTGCGATCTGAGTTTCTCATATTAGAGAAACCATTCAATATTTAACCTGCATCTGACTCGCTTCACTGAGCATGACAGCTTCAAGTTGCATCCATTTACCTACAAAAGCCTCCAACCTTTCTGCCTTTTTGGATAAGTAGTATTCCATTGTGTATAAATGCCACAATTTATGTATCCGTTGGTCTGTTGATCAGTATTCTGGAGTCTTCTGCATTTTAGTTGTTCTTAGTTGGGCTGCTATGAACATGGGTGTACATGTATCTGTTTTATGATGCTTTTAACTCTTTTGGAAAAATTCCCAAAGAAGAATTACTGCATTAAAGAGGGTATTTTTTTACGGCCTTTTGAGAGACTTTCATGTTGCTTTCCACAGTGGTTGTACCAGTTTATATTCCCACCGGTATTGTAAGAGGGTTCCTTTTCCTCACAGAATTGCCAGCCCCGATTCTTGTTTGAGTCCTTGATGGTATCTTACTGATGCTTTGATTTGTATTTCTCTAGTGGCTAAGGATAATAAACATTTGTTAGAATATTTACTGGCCTTTTGAACTAATTCATCCGTGAACTGCCAATTCATTTTTGTTGCCCATTTTTCAATCGGATCTTTGATTTTCAGAGGTTTATTTTTCTTCAATTCCTCATATAGTCTAGTTATGAGCTTTCTATTTGAGGTACAAGTGGTGAATAATTTTTCCAATTCTGTTCTCTATTCTGTTGATAATTTTCTTTGCTGTGTAGGAACTTTTTAATTTAAAATAATTCCATTTGTAAATATGGGGCTTGTTTTTTCCTTTGGGTGTTTTATTAAGAACATCCTTGCCTACTCCTATATGTTTTAGACTGTCTGTTTTTGTGCCAGTGTCATATAGTTGTTATAACTATTACTTTGTAGTATAACTTGATATCTCATATCATAATGCCTCCTGCCCTTGTTTTGTTACTCGGGATTCCTTTGATTATTCTATATCTCTTTTGGTTTCAGATGAATTTAAAGATTGTTTTCTCTAGATCTGTGAAAAAAGTGGATGGTATTTTGATAGAAATTATATTAAATCTTTATCAGTTTGGGCAGTATAATCTTTTTGATTAAATTAATTCTACCTAGCTAAGAACAGGGGATGTCTTTCCATTTTCTGATGTCATCTACAACTTCTTTCCTCAGTGTAATGTAGTTTTCTTTATATAGGTCCTTCACTTCCTTGGTTAGGTATACTCCTAGGTACTTAGTTATTTGCAGGGCTATTGAGAATGTGGTCATTCTTCTGAGCTCTTTCTTATTGAGTTTGTTGCTGGTGTGGAGAAAAGCTATTGATTTTTCAGTATTGATTTTGTAGCCTGCAATTTGCCTGAATTCATTTATTATTTCTAAGTGTTGTATAGTGGAGTTTTGGGGGGTACTCTATGTAGATAATTGTATCTTCTGCTAATAAGGATAGTTTGACTTCCTCCTTTCTGATGCATATTCCCTTTATTTCACTTTCTTGCTTGATTGCTATGGCAAGGGTTTTGAAAACTATGTTTACTAGGAGTGGTGAAAGTGGATAGTTTTGTCATGTTACTAATTTGAGAGAAAGTGCCTTCAATTTCTCCCCATTTACTATGATATTTGCAGTAGGTTTAGCATATGTTGCTTCTATCAGTTCAAGATAAGGCCCTTTTATATCTATTTTTATCGGGGCTTTTTAAAAAAATCATGAATGGATGTTGGATTTTTCCAAAGGCCTTTTCTGTATCAATTGAGATGACATAGGTTTTTTGTTGATTTTGTTGATGTGGTACATTACATTGATTGATTCGTGTATGTCAAACCAACCTTGCATCTCAGGAATTAAGCCTACTTGATTTTGGGATATCTTTCTGATTACTTGCTGGATTTTATTTGCCAGAATATTATTGAAGATGTTTGCATCTATATTCATTAACAGGGATTGGACTGTAGTTTTTCTTCTTGGTAAAGTCCTTTTCTGCTTTTGGCACTAGAGTGGGTGATATCAGCCTCCAGAGATGAGTTTGGTAGTGCTTTATTCTCTTTCCACTTTGTGGAACAGTTTGAGAAGCATTGGAGTTAGCTCTTCCCTGCAGTACTGAAAAAATTCTGCTGTGAATCCAACTGGTTCTAGCCTTCGTGGGTAGAGGTTTCATTTTTGCTTCAATTTCTGTGTGTGTATATGGCTATTCAAGGTTTCTGTGTCTTCTTGTTTCAGCTGTGGTATTTTGTGTGTTTCTAGAAAGTCATCTATTTCTTCCCAGTTCTCCAGTTTGTAGAAATAAAAGTGTTCATAATAGTACATCACATGAAATGTTATTCAAAAAAGACCATTTGATAGGCCATATACATGCTTAAGTAAGTACAAAGGAATAAAAATAATTCCTTGTTTACCCTCTAATGATTGTTGAATAAAAACTAGATATCAACATCAAAAAATACGGCAGAAAGTATACAAATACATGGAGACTAAATAACTTACTACTGAACAAACAGTGAGTCACAGAAGAAATTAGAGAAGAAATCACAAACTTTCTAGGTAAGTGATGAGGGAAATACATCATATCAGAACCTATGAGACAAATGAATGCAGTCCAGAGAGGGAAATTATAGCCGTAAATGCACACATCAAAAGACTAGAGCAACCACAAATAAACACTCTAACGATGTGCCTCAAGGTTCTCGAGAAGTAAGAGCAATCTAAATAAAAATGCAGTAGAAGAAAATAAACTATAGAGATCAGAGCAGAAATGAACAAAATCAAAACTAAAAAAATATATAAAATCAATGAATCAAAGAATTAGTTCTTTGAAAGAATAAAGAAGATTAATAAATTTTTAACAAAACTAACCAAAAGTAGGAAATAAAAAAGCACACATCAGGGCAGTTAGGAATGAGAAAGTTGAAATTACAATGGACACTGCAGAAACTCAGAAAATTGTAAGAACACTATGTCTTTCATTCTAGAATGCCATGATATTGGTAATCTCTTCTTAAGAGATATATCACACTAAGAAGAACCAAAGGAGGAGAGATTAGAATGAATTAATTTATTATTTATTAATAATAATAATCATTCAGACTAGTAGGAGTACAGTAGAGTTGCATATAGATATGTGGATCAACAGGTGCTTACTGAGGATCTGCTATGCACTAGACACAGGAAATAGACAATGAACCAAACATTAAAATGTTCTTCGTTTATTTATTTTTTGGATCAGGGTCTCATTCTGTAGTCCAGGCTGGTTACAAACTCACTACATAGCCCAGACTAGGTTAGATCTGACTGGAATTCTCCTGTCTCAGTCTCCTCAGTGCTGGAACCACAGGCACGCACTACCATGTCTAGTGATTTCATGGTATCAATGGATGGAATCCAGGGCCTACTGCTTCTTAAGCAAGCACTGCAATCACTGTGTTGTGCCCTGGCTCCAAAATATTCTTTGTAGAGTTTAAATCCTTAAGAAGGTGCCACAGTGATCAAATACCAGCACAGCTAGATGTCATTCCAGGTCGGATGTATTGAGTGTCAAGTGAGGATATTGCTCGATGCTAAAGCCTGTTTGTTTGAAGCATCTCCTCACACGGGGGTTAGTGTTCCCCGCTACATAGACTGATACTGTGGTATTAAAGCTGGGGGAGGAAGTGAGGGGGTGCGAAGGAAAGCGCGACCGGATTCTCTGCCTGATGCGCCTTCTTGTCTTGACTAAAAGCACCAAATTTCCACCACGTGTTTCATTTTCTCTTTACCATTTCTTGAACCCACATAGGTGTTTTACTTTATTTATTTATTTTTTTGTTTGTTGTGTGTTTAAAATGCACACATGAGATGCTTCTATATGCTCACTGTGTATTATTATTTCTGGAAAGCTACAAGACCCCATGGCCACAAAATGTCTGTGCTCAGAAAGATGTGATTTATTTCTCATGTTTTGGCCTGTAGTCTCTGTTCCCTCAATTTCTCTTCCTTCCTTCCTTCCTTCCTTCCTTCCTTCCTTCCTTTCTTTCTTTCTTTCTTCTTCCTTTCTTTCCATCCCTCTCCTTCCTCTCCTCCCCCACTCCCACCCCCTCCCCTCCCCTTTCTCCTCTTTTCTTTTCTCCTCTCTTTTGTTTGAGGCAAGGTCTTACTCTATATATGCTTATGCTGAACTCACTATGAAATACAAGCTGGCCTTGACTCACTGCAGTCCTCAGTCCTCAGCCTCTGAGTGTTGGGATTATAGATGTGTGCCATTCTGCCCAGCTCAAGTAGTGCTGGGGAGTTGAAGTCATGGCCTTGTGCTTTCTAGGCAAGCATTTTAACCTCCGTGTTATTCCATCAGCCCCTTTAAACTTTCTTAAGCCTCTTTTTTTTTAACCCATTCATTAGATATTTGCTATCCACTTCTAAGTGACCTTGTATATATCTGTGATACTTCTAGAGGTAGCAGAACCATGGGGAAACATGGTAACAAATCTCATACAAAAAGATCTGACTTCCCAGAGGAGGGTGCAAGGGGTGCGGAAATTGCAGAACCCAAAGAAAAGAAAAAAAAAAAAATGACGGTAACTTCTGGGCCCAGATAGCCAGTGAATTAAAGCAGGAATTAAAGCAGGAAATAAGACAGACAGCAGAAGAGCTACACCAATACATAGATAAGCAAAAAGCGAGCCTTGAAAAGCAACTAGAGGAGACCAGAGAAGAAATATACCAGAAGATAATGAGGACAAAAGAAGAAATTAGAGAAGTACGCAACAGAGATATAGAAAAATCGAATGCAGATATTCCAGAAATGAAAAACATGCAGGTAATAATAAACAGTCCACTTTAAATAACTTCAGAATAGAATGTCAGACCTAGAAAATAAAGGGACCAAGCTGCAACATACAGGCCATGAAGAACACAAAGTAAAGAAAGAAAGTGAGTCATTATAATGGCTGATAGACGACTCAAGGAGAAATAACCTCAGAATTATGGGAATCCAGGAGAAGATGGAGGACAAAACAAAAGGTTTAACGGACGTGTTTAATGAAATAATGGAAGAAAATTTCCCAAATCTAAGAAGAGAAATGAACATGGAACTTTTGCAGGCATATAGAACACCAAACAACATTGATCAGAAGAGACCCTCATCACAACACATCATAATTAAAATTCTAGAAACCCAACACAAAGAGAAAATACTAAAAGCCATAAGAGAAAAACAGAAGATGACCTACAAAGATAAGCCCATCAGGATAACGGCAGATTTTCAATCCAAACTCTAAAAGCAAGGAAATCGTGGAGCAATGTCATTCAAGCACTAAAAAAACATAAATGCCAACCAAGACTGCTATATCCAGCAAAATTATCTTTTAATTTAAAAGGAGAACTTAAAACTTTCCATGACAGAGACAGCTTAAAAGAATTTGTAGCCACTGAGCCAGTATTGCAGAAAATACTTAAAGGAAACTTGGACAGTGAAAGGGAGACCAGTGACACCAATGACCCCAGAGAAAAAGTGACAACAGCTAGAGGAGAAGGAGCTGAGAAAAAAGTAGGTTAGTAATCAGTGAAATATGAGTAAATAAGCTATGAAAGTTAGGAAATTCTGAAATAACTAGATCTGCCTTCATGTCTGTCACTTTAAGTATATT
>PVKB01002972.1:163547-234830 GCA_004027205.1 Ctenodactylus gundi
TTTTTCTTCTTTCCCAAATTAACTATCCTTTTGAACTACATGCTTGTAATTATTTTCTAGTGTGAACTGGTGGGTAAGGCCAGGTTTAACAATAACAACAAAGACGTAGGAAAATATGGAAAAAAAAAACTTTCGGTGAATATCGCAATGAAGGGGCTGGTTGGATTCAGAGAGGAGATATCAAGATTTGACTACTGCGAGCCCATTAGGGGAATAGAAAGCTGGGGTAGAGTGGTGACTTGAGTGAAATGACTTAGGTGCGGAAGATTAATATGTTAAACACTGTATGGTTTCTCGGACTTGGAAAACCCAGAACAAAGACATTCTTTGGAACCATATGAAGTGATAGCCGGAGCTGGGGGAAGGGACAGGGAGGGGTGGGAGGGTAGAAGATGGTAAGGGATTGTGAAGTCGATGTGATACATAGATGTACGAAATACCCAAATTCAGTGTAAATACTATGCATTACATTTGTATATTAATAAAAATAGTGGGGAAAAAAACCTAACAAAAAATTAGAAAGCTAGTCACCATGCTGTGTTACTGCTGAAAGCATCAAGGGTCCCTTCCTTTGCTTACTGTGATTAAATTCTCTTCAGGGTCCTAATACTGGAAAAATTTTCTGGTAAACAAGTCTTTTCTTTCTTTCTTTCTTTCTTTCTTTCTTTCTTTCTTTCTTTCTTTCTATAAAAGGATTCATTTGATTTTAGTTAAATGACCCTTTCCTGTGACTTATTTAAACATAGAGGAGCTCTGGCTCAGTTCTTACTTAGTGTTTACAAAAACATTTGGAGCCCCAAAATGGTGACGTTTTTGGTTTGAAATTTGAGGGACGAACACCACAATTATAGCACTGCTGGTTTTTTCTGAATGTAGATAAGAAAAGCCCAGCATTTCAGCACCAGGTCCTGTTCGGTTTTAAACCAATATTATCAGTTTTTCCCTGTCTGTGATGTCACTTAAATATTGCATAAGATTGTTGGCTTGGAAAACTTACTCAACACTCAGGAGTAGTACCTGTATCTGTTCTGAAAGTACTGCTGATATTGATAGTGTGTTGTTACACAACCAATTTGAAACCTATCAGTATTGGAAGTGCTATCAATGTGGAAACCGGGCACACATGGCTGGGGTGTGTCATGTTGTGTTACCTAGAACATCAGCATGCAAATAATCACTGTTAGAAGTTACGCCAGCTTCTGTCTGATCATCTGTCAAAGGCTGGAATGACCTCCTCATCTGAATTTTGATTTTCTCAAAGGCATTTCATTTGGTCAGTACATCTGTTTTTAGTTATTATCACCCCAAGTTTCTTTTCCCCTTTAACTCAACTGCAATGAAATAAAAACTCCAGTGTCATTTAAGGTATTCAAAAGCTAAACCAGAAATGCCTTTTGAGATGATAAAATGTCTTTGATTGTTGGTGGCTGTCGAGGTTCAAGTAAGATCATTGGGAAAATGAAAACTGATCATGCAGTTTATTGCCCTGATAAGAGTTTGGATTTGGCCCGTGATGCTTGCAGGTGTTTATGCAGATGTCAAAATCTTAGCCTGGGAGGTTGTTATGCCATATTCCAAAGAACCCGTTGAAGGAATTCAAAGATGGGTTTGTATTTTATTGTCTGTTAGATGGTCTTTTCCACTTCAAGCATATGTCTAATGTAGATTTATGAATACAGTATTTTTATACTACACTGTTGTCAAATTTACCACTCACTACCAATAAGAAATGTAGCTTATCAAAATCCCTCTGCGACCGGGAAAAGATGAAGTCATTTATTCTACCATAGCAATGTACAAGTACTGTTTAATAAATTTAGATTTAAGTGTAGCAAATGGTCAAACCTCTTTTTTTGTAATTTGAAATACTAAAATTTTTCAAGGCCTGTGGGTAATACTAATAAGGAAATTAGCTTGTAGGAATTCAAATTAAAATGTGCATATTTGGGCAGAGTTTACATAGTTGAGTGCACAGGTGAATTAACTAGTCATTACCCATACACTTTAAAATAAAATATCCATGTTTTGCTGCTTGTGAAGAGGTCATTTGCTGTTGCCTGTAATCCCAGCACTTGGGAGGCTAAGGCAGGAATATTGCTATGTGTGTAAGGCTATTCTGGGCTGTATAGTGAGTTTAAGACCAGCTTGGATTACAAAGCAAAACTCTGTCTTAAAAAATAAAAGGATTTGGCCAGAAGCCAAGGATTGTTATCAACTCTATAAAACAAGTAGTATTGCCCTTGCTTTTTTTTTTTGGCAAATGTTACCGAAGGCTCATCCAGCTGTGTGATAAATTCATGACTATAAACTGAATCCTTTCCAGGCAGTGACAATCAATGATGTGTTTCTAAAAATATGTTTAACGTGTTTCCAAACTCACTAAGTGGAATGCAAACCTGTAGTGATTAACAGGAAGTCTTTGAGCCCCATGACAGGACAAGATAAAAGACATATTTTTTTTCCTGAAAAAGGTGGCAGTACATTGGAGTGCTTGGTGGACCTCACTGGGTGCGGGGCAAATTTCGCAGAAGAGATTTCTAAGTCTTCCTTAAATTCAAAGATTTATAGTAATTATTACATATTTATTTATAATAATTATCTTTTTATCTTGGCTTTCATGTGTTTGTACCACTTCTCTTTAGGATCTATTTCTGAAGAGTCAAATGCATTTCAAATTCTAATTCATATTTTTGTTTAAATATTGACTTCTCCGAGGGAAACTGTTCACAGTTGTAAAGCTCTTTTAAAATTATTGTCTCAACTTCAACTCAATGCTTTCGTTTCTGAAAATAGCATATACATATTTGTATTAATATTTGGTAATTTGCACATTTATTTTCCTGAACGTGGTCTTTGTTTTCATTAGTCGATGCCATCTTATTTGCTACGAGCCTTGCTAAATTCTTAACCAACAACTTAATATCCATTTAATAAAATTGAAAATTCAGAGGTTTACAGTCTTTTAAAAATGTGAAAAACGGAATTTTGTTATGCTTTGGCGGAAGTTGCACAAATATTTCTCAAAATTTGTTGACCAATGAAAAATTAGGAGATAACTTTATAAAATCAGTTAAAAGTATGATAGATCCCACATGTAATTCCTCTCAATTTAAAAAAAAAAAAAAAAACAGGGGAAGGTGACCTTTACTTACATTGTACTACTTTTTTATTTAAAACTTTTAAATAGTATTTATTTTTAACCTTAAAATAATTTGAAATATTAGAACTCACCAAACTAAAATTTGTATAAGTTAAAGAATATTTGAGTGTGTTTAATAACTCAGATAGGGCCAGATTTGTCTGGTAAAGCAATAACAATGCAACACAACGAGCCCTGAAGCACCGCTGGTTACGGTCCTTTCTCAAAGACTGCAAAGTTAATGCTGGTAGACTTAGGTATCGCTATGTAATCTTGTCAATTGTAAGTATTAACAGCTAATGATTCTTAATTTTCTCTGACTTCATATGAAAGCCATAAAAGCACAATTGATCCACCTATATCCTATTTGAAATGTTGCAAAAAGATTTTTACATATTTAACACTGTAAATTATTCCTTCTCTCTAACATCAATATTCTCTGATTTTTATTCGCCTGCTTTTATTTCAGAGTTTTAACAGTTCCATTTTTCAGGAGCTTTAATGGACAGTATTTACGTTTCAGAAATTAAAAGAATGTTAGTCCTAGCAATGCTAAGTTAAAAACAATGAGATTAGTTTAGGTTTATAGGGTGTGGGAAAATGTGATTGTCATCCAGCCTTGCTTTGTTTTCTGGTTATTAACATTTTTAGTATTTCATCAAAAATATATTAAAGTTTTATTGATGAAGGGAGTCACACAGGGTCCTGTCCTATGAACATTTTTTTCTAGAAATTTTCTAGGAATTCTGCCAGCAAAAGTAAAAGACACTGAAGAAAGAGTTTGGAGGTAACTTAGTAGCTTCAGACTTGTCACATGTGTTACCCAGAGCTCTACATATGTGCCTCAGTTGCTACCTAGGGATTCTACCTGACAGCATAAAATGCAGTCATCGTAATATCTCAGTGTTCTATGATGACTTCTCTGGCTTTGATTGATGAGATTTCAAGGAGATGGTGTTGGCCCAGGGAAAGGTTTATGTCCTGTGGTGATACTTAATGGATTGTGAACATTCAGAAATCTGTGTCCTTTTCTGACACACAGAGATTAGATGAGGATTAAATTAAATAATGGATGGCAAGCTTTAGTTATCTTATAATAATACTTCTGGTTGTGAAACGAATAAGTTTACTTGACGTAGACTTTTCTTAGATGTAAGTTAAAATTGTGTATCTTATTGACATGCTGTCTAAAGTGCTGTCCTTCTCAAAAACCATGGTTGTCTTAAAAATGGCTTCCTACTACTAAAAAAAAAAAAAAAAAAAAAAAAAACTTGGTAGAATCTGAGTAACAAAGAATGAAAAAAATTGCTTATCTTAAAGGGAAGTCTGAAGTTTTATTTTGAGATAAATGTATATTGATGAAAAAGGCTTTCAGGAAATGATTGATTGATCTGTGACTGTGCAGAATATTTGTTATAGTGTTCAGCTCTCCTCCAACATTAAAGTGAAGGAAAATGCCACATGGGCCAGCTACTAAAATATTGCTGGGTAGCCTGTGCCTAATTTTGCACTTGCTGAGTTATTAAGCAAATGTCTTCTCACCACTGTCTTACAGACTTTATGTTGAAATGCAGGCACAAGAGAAAAATAATTTTCTTTTCTGTATTGCTGTTAACTATTATAACAATTTATTATTTAGGGAAAATTGAAGCACTGTACCATTACACTGAGAATAATACTAGATAGTAATCATAGAAAGAAAAGTGCTCTTTTAAATTGAATAAGAAAATATTGGTAATTTGTATAGAGTATAGCCACTGTTGCAAATTTAGAGGAAGAATTTTTGCAAGCAGTTGAATGCTGTGATTCTTAAATAGTTAATCATGTCTATAAAATACAATATAATGTGGATATCTGTGAGGCAGAGAATGTGAGCAAGAAATAAATAATATGATCTATCAAACTGAAAAATGGAAAACCATTTTTAAAATTACTGGTTTCTTGATAAAATAAAGTTTGCCAACATAGTAACTTTTCTAATGTTACTTAAAGCAACTTTCCTAAGACTGCCTTGAATTTTAGCTTCCCCCCTCTTTCAGCTACTGTGAATGGGGAAGGAGTGAAGAACTTGGGAATTATCTTAACAGTTTCTCAATGTGTGCTCCAGGAATCCCATGCATCAAATGCATTAGGGTCTTTGTTTTAATAATGTATAGGCTCTAGAATCAGAATATGTATGTTTGGAACTTAGAAGTCGGCCTCTATAATAGACAATAATAGCTTTGTGTAGCTACCATCGGGGATGGGGGTGATCCTTGGCCCACTATGTTGCCAATACCCTGGAGAAGCCTGTATCTTTGTGACAGCAGTGACAACTAGGATATTGCATTTTTATATTCTTCGAGTGAGCTTACATGCTGGAAACTTGGATTATCTCCTATGTAAAAAATATATATATATATATATATATATATATATATATATATATATATATATATATATATATACACACACACATATATATATTATATATATTCCTTCCTACTTTTCTCCTCCTGTCTTCAGAACAGAACAGTCTGTTATCATTTTAGAAGCACCTTTTCCTGACTGGAACGCATTGCTGCTTTCCTGCTTCTACCTGCATGTATTTAAAAATCAAAGCAAGTTTCTCACTCCTTGTTATGTCTCAGCTTACCTATGAGATAATGCTGACATAATGCACTGGATAGTTTTGGCATTCAGTTGAACAAGAAGTATGTTTGCATGACTTATCAGTCATTATTTGCTTTGGAACAACAGACGTGGAAACCCACGTCTCACTTGCAGGCAGTGTGCTCTTGACGACAGCACTGTACCCGTGAGTTCTTTTCCTGGTCAGTCTGAAGTTTCTGGAGACTCAGTTTCAAGTGTTTGAATAATGTCCTAGAGCTGTGCTCATGGTTCTGCCTCACAGTTTTGTCTTATTTAGCTATTGTGGTTTAAAGTTAGAGATGCCTGATCCCATCTAGTAAAATTTCATAGTAGTTGAACAGTGCCTCCATTCTGCTACACTGCGTTTGATTGCTCTGAACTGGTAGCAGGTGTTGACCTTTTCTAGTGCCACAACAAGCTGTGTTGTATGGAGAGAAAGGGTCAGATTACACAGCAAGGTGCTAGTGAGCACCGTGTGCCCTACCACTGGTGGAGTCTGAGTGGGACTTTGTGATCCCTTGCCTGACTTTGATCGTTATGTTAAAGTGAAATTTGGTCTTTGCTTTCTGTCAGCTGCCTTGAGTTTTACTCGGCTGCTCTGACCACTTTAACTTTTGTATTAAGTGACCTATTTGATGTATTGTGGTGTTAAAGTTATGAGAATATAAATATAATTGAGGTAAATTCACAAGTGTGAGATACAATTGTGGTTGAATTATTTTGTTTCAGGGAGGATGTCTTGCAATTATTCATGCATTGCATGAAAATTTGTTATGGAGATTGTAGGATATAGTGTCTATATAGCATCACTACTAGTTTTTGTTAGTATAAGTCAACATTTCATCTGTTTATGATGGTCAGGCTTTATATGAAGTTTCTAGAGAAGGGTACACTGATAAAAGTAATGTTCACAGTCAAGTTAGACAGATTTATCAACAGTAGTTAATTGTCTGCATAAGAAGATCAGCAACTAGGTAATTGCAGTAGGCTATTAAAATGGAAACATTTTATTTTTCATTTTGAAAAATAAAGACAGTTGCTCTTGAAATTATGAATATTTATAAATATTTGGCTGGTGTTGATCTCCTGTTCTGACTACAGGGTGCTGGCTTGTCTATAAACATAAATGCTCGGAGGCTGGGAACACTGTGTACTGTGACAGAGGCCAGAAATGTTGAATACTTAACACTCTTATGGAGCTAGCCATCTGGAGTCATGGTCCCCACCTGGCCCGTGGCGTTAAGGTCCTCTGCCCATACATCCCCGCTCCTCCTGCCTTTGTTGCCCTCTAAGGGAAGTGACAGCTTCTAGGTCGTGTTCTACGTTTGTGAATGGTGGTTTATGATTACAGGTCATGATCCCCAGTGCTGATTTTTTTCCTGACGCTTAATGGTGTGATATCATATAAGGCTATTAAAATGTGAACTCTGTTGAGTGTCTTATTACATACTTCCAAAGTCACACCTATGGAATGAACATGCGTGTGGCTGAAATTTAATTTCTTCTGCTACTTCTTTAAGATAGCGTTTCTTCCACTGTGGGAAGAGAAAAGCTGTGAGATTTATTTGGAAAAACTTGTGGAATTAGAATGGAGTCAGCAGGCGTGGCTTACAATTGCAGCTTCGGTCTTGGTTATCTGAGGGACACAGTCCCAGTGAAAGTATTCTCACACCTCTGTGGTTTATGCTATTAATAGTTTGGAGAGCAGTCTGAGGGGGAATACAGACTTTTCATTATCAGCACAGACTGAAAGCTGAAACCATGGCCTTTACGATTGTCCACGAAACACTGCGTTTTATAATGAGATGAAAAAATTAGAAATATACCACAAAGAAAAAAAAAAAACATTTGGTGGATTAGCAGGGAAAGGAGTTTATAAGCAAATAAAGAGGATCGCTGTGGACGTGGCAGGAAAGGAGCAGCTGTGACTTGAAGTGCACAGGGGAGAAGTTCATGTTAGCAGAAGGATTGTAAGTAATTATACATGACATAGCCAAAGTGAGAAATGAAAATGTAGTGCATTAATACAGAGCTCGTAGGTGATGTTGGTGGAACTGGTTCATCACGGAAAGGCAACGCGTGCACCAGCGAGCTGGGCTTTGCCGTGCTAGCGCCTAATCCACTGGGGTGAACAAAGGGGGCATGGGCGCGGAGGGACTTCGGGCCTGGCTGGAGGGCTGTCACTGCTGTGGCTCTGAAGGAGGTCCCACGTGGGACTGGATTGGCCAAGAGGAGTTGATGAAAAGGATGAGAAGAGAGGCTAACCACGGAAGTAGGGCCTCCCAGAGAACAGGGGGGGCTCATGCACAGGGAGAAAAGCTCTGGCCTCAGGATGAGTCGCTCCTGGGACTCAGACCTTTACCTTTCTGGCTAACCTAATACATTTTATAAGGACTGATTTTCCATTTTCTTCCCTTTTCCTAGGCTAAAACTTTATTTGCTGACTTTCAACAATCTTAAAGAAAGGTAGATTTAGTGATTAGGGGCAAAATAGCTACGTTTTTTTTTTTCTTTTTTTCTTTTTAAAACAGGGTCTTGTGTAGCCTAGGCTGGTCATTGAGCGCGCTATGTAGCCGAGGCTGGCTTCAAACTCAAAGCAATCCTCCTGCTTCAGCCTCCCAAGTGCTGACATTACAGGTGTGTACCATGTCCAGCTAATTTTTAGGTGGTGCTGGAGTTTCAAACCCAGGACTTTGTGCCTGCTAGGTAAATGCTTTAACCACTAAGCTATGCCCACATCCCCCAGCTACATTCTTAAATTATGAAATTATAGTAGAAATTAGTGTCACTAATTGAAAATTTGATAAAATATTGTTCAAATTTACTTGAATCTTCATTCTCTGTAAGAATTAATGTCTGTGATACATGCACACACACTCACATGCAGTATGGTGTATAAAGATAAAGGAAAAAAAGAAATGTGGTCGACCTGCATCTGATCACGTAGACAGCTACTGGGTGATTGCAAGGGTAGAGTTTATAGTGTGAGTGTGCTAGGTAGTGGGTGATTCACATCCACAGGGGCTATTAATAGGCGTCATTACACTATGCAGGATAGCATTATTTCTGGAACTCTCTACTTAATATTTTCAGATTAGAGTTGACCACAGGTACATTGAAAAAAAAAAATAAAAAAGAAAACTGCTGGTTTGGCGGCACTCTTGTACTCTTGAAACATAGACCTGTACTGTGTAGTAGCTCAGCTCACCAGCGATCAGTTCTGCATCAAACACCAGCCGAGTATCTGTAACTTGTTTTAATTATGTCACTGTTTTCTTAGAGATAGTCTTAGAGGACTCTGTCCTGTAAAACCATCTTCAGTTGAGGTACTACTCATAAACGCCAGGTTGTTAGCTGCATTTCTGACACACTGGCTATAAATCAGGTGTTCCAAGTATCACATCCTCACATTCAACCTATTTGCTAGAGTGGCTCCCCACACTCAGGAAGACACTTGAGGTCATGGTTGTCCAGCCTTATCGCTTGCCTGAGCTGCACTGTGTAAGGAATAATTTTCTTGGTCCTCATATAAAATATCTGATTGGATATAAGTGACAGAACTTCGTTTTTTGTTGTCACTTTACCAAAAGGATGGTAATACAAATATGAAACTAGTGAGATGTTTGACTTTTTGTGATTTTTATGCATCAACATGCATGAAAAGCAGTATTTCAAGAAAGTTTATGAATTGATATTGGGCTACGGTCAGCATCATCATGGGCTGTGGGCTGGATATGCCGGCTTTGGGTTTGTAAGTTTGTTATGAAGCATGTGTGTCTAACCTGTTTGCCTACCGTTTTTTTTTGGCCCCACTTTCGTTTTTTGAGTGGAGAAGAACTCTCCACATATAAATATATAATAAAGGTAATGTACATGTACAAACACTAAAGTTTCCTTTTAAAATCTTTCCTTATAATATTAAAAATGTTAGTACCAAAAAAGAAAAAAAAAAAACAGTGGACCTCAGGTTGGATGTGCTTCTATGTATATTATAAAGAATAGAGAGAAAGAAATATGGAGGGTGGGATGTGTGGTGAGGGATGTGCCAATCACCACAGGTGTTCAGGTTTCTGGTAGATTCTACAACTCAGACCCTTCAGATCTTGATGGGAGCATAATTGTATAGGCATGAGCGGCTGAACTATTGTTCCTTGGTTAGCAGCTTACATTTCAACACCCCCATTCAACAAAGAGCTTGGGGAGCAAGACTGCAAGCCCCCTTTTTTCTAATTGAACCTTTGTCTGTCCTGTTAGCCTCCTCATTCTGAGGTACCGCTGGGCTGCCAACCAACAATCACACTACTAGCATGCAAAAGTCACTTACAGAGGAGATTAGGAGGGTAGTGGAAGCTGTATGTCAGGAAAAGGGTGAAAAAAGATGGTGTATTTGTGTTCATGTGTGAGAATAATCTTATGAACAATTCATATTATATACATTATTTTTACTGTATTTTGGAAAGATTTCTGCTTACTACATGTAAGACCCTCTTCTTATCTGCTTTTATTACCATTGATGGATTCTTCTTTTCAGTAATAAAAGAAGAAAAGAAAACAAAATTATGCATTTAGTTATATAAATACTGTTTGTGAGAATGAAAACCATGCAGATGAACATACAGACTCATTGTCTTTTGGTCGAGCGCTTCTATTTTTCTTTGTTTCATTGTGTTTGATTTGTTTTTATATTTTCTGTAGGGAATCTGTATTTCTTTTATAAAATATAGATGGGAATTTTACAAAATTATACAGAGCATTCTAAATATGAAGTATGTGGGCATTAAAAGCAAAACTTGTAAGAATTCAAGCCGAGTCTTCTATTTTTGGAATGCTCTTCCCATCTAAGAAATTGGAGCAATTTCTGGATTTAATCAAGGAGCATAGTAATTAAATGGTCACTTTTAGCAGATTGTACATACCAGGATGAGGCTTTCTTACTATCCTGCAGCCAGAGCTTTTGCAGTGGTTCATCCTAATGTTAGAGGATGTCTTTTAAAGAAATTAAAAGCAGCATTATAACATCAAAATTGGCAAGTAAAAAATACTAATGTAGAAAACAAACCAAAATTTACCTAATCCTCTATAAATCATTTCTGGATAATCTTGTGCTAAGATATTCAGTATATTTGAGGTTTTAAATGCATTCTCTACTTACAATATTTTAACTTTTCTATTGGAATGTAAGCCTGATTTAAGGAGCATCTGTTTGTATTATGTAGATGTTGGTGTCCTTTTTTTAACTCTGCCTAATGTATTGGGGTCCATGCAGAGTGTTATGAGTGTTAGTAGTGTGTTATTTTTTATTGCTAACTAACATCCTTATTTTTATTTTTATATTTATATATTGTAATATTATATGCTAGCTTCATTGCACATTTTCCTTTGCATCATGTTTTCATTCTTTTTGTGATTATTAATCAAGCTGCTGTGAATACTTATTTTCAAATGCTTGGAAAATCATTTTTATTTCATTGCAATAAATGCAGAAGTGTACCATATGACATATAACTGTGTTTTAAATTATGTAATAACCTGTGAGGCTATTTAAAAAGTGTATCAGTGTAAATGTCCATCAACAGCATGTTAGTTATCCATTCTCTGAACATCTTTACAAGCATTTGGTCAATTCTAATTCAAACAAGGAAAATTTAAAACCCTTGGATACATTTTAGCAAAGACTAGGTAAGAGTGAATTATTAGGGAGTTTTATTCAATCAATTTGTGAAGATTATATGAGAATTGACGATCTGTTCTTTAAGAAGTTGTCCTTTGTTTTTAAAGTTTAAGGTTCCTTGTCTTTTATGTTTATCACACCAATCACATGTTCCTTTACATCTTTAAGGAATTATGTAGATAACTTGTCATCAGTATTATCTGCCTGAACTTACTCTGTTTAGATTCACACTTCATTTTCTGCCACATAAAACACTAACTATCTCATTGCTACATAAATAAGATGATTGCTTATTTGGATTTGCAGGTGTCTTTTGTAAATATATGTATCAAGTTACCACTTATGCTGAAATAGTTATTATTTTTAAATAATGTTATTATAATATTTACTTGAAGTGCTGAGATGTGGTTGACCAAACACCTCACTCTTCACAACCTTGTGTTTTAACAATTGCGTGAAAGAAGTTACAGCTTCATGACTGATGGCCCATGTTTCAACTCAAAAACTCAGTGCCTTCTCTTTTAGTTTCCTTCTCATTTTTAAATTCAACTCAGACAGAATTTAGTACCTAGAAAATCATCGCACAGCTTTTTTGTAAAAATATTTATAAAAGTGTTTATAAATTGAAGTCATCTTTTCTCTCTATCTATTTTTTCCTAACTATTTCTTGGTAAAAGTGTAAAAAAAAGCATGGCTCGGGTTTAAAAAAAAAAAGGGAGGCTGTCTGACTCCCATTGAGTTAATGTGTTTTGTAAATTAAAAAACAAAACAAAGCAAAGCAAACAAACAAAAAACCCCAAAAACCCTATAGACCAGTAGGTAACCTAAGCTAGCTTTGTGAACTTTCCATTTTTAGTGTGAATATGAAAGAGGACTTCAGTCTTGCTTTTTTATTTTTGGTTACAAATTTAATGTAAAGTCAGTGCTTATAATAGTTTCAGTGATTCTAGAGAAACTAGAATTTTTTATTTTGTTTTAAGTGTTCTTTTGAAAATATACTGGTTTAAATATTTTAAAAGCTCTGTGGAAACCAAACTACACATTTCTGAAGTTGCCTCTTTGCTAATTTGGGGAACCTGATGTCATGTATCCGTTCCTGAGTGATGAGGTGCACTAGTGGGACGCAGGAGTACCTGTGCGCGCGTCTCTGCCCTCCTTGTCTGTATGATACTGTTGGCAGATCTGCTGGTCTTTGAATTTTAACTTCCTCTCTGTCTTATACCCTGCTCTCTAACACATGCCATAACTGTTGTTCTGTTTCTTACAACATATGTTTGTGTGTTTGTGTGTGCATGTGTGTAATATGTAATGTATACATAGAAATTGCATAGTTTGTGCACATATATGTCATGTCAAAACTAGAGTTTCCTCCCCTGCCCCTTTTTGGCCCTCCCACACCGTTCCCCTCCCCCATAACTCCCACGATGCCACCCGCCTTTGGTTCTATACGATGGCTATATTCTGGATTTCTCATATTAGAGAAGCCGTTCGGTCTTCAGTCTGCATCTGATTCATTTCACTAAGCATAGTGATCTCAAATTGCATCCATTTGTGTACAAAAGTTTCAAATCTGTTTGTCTTAATAGAAGAGTACTGCTATATTCTGTACACCTATTACAATTTTCGTATCCTTTGGTCTGTTGATGGGTATTTTGATGTCTTCTGTGTTTTAGCTATTGTTAGTTGTGCTGCTGTGAACATGAATGTATATGTATCTCTGTTATACGTTGCTTTTGCCTCTTTTGGAAAAATTCCCAGATGAGATATTGCTGGATCGAAGGGAATATTTATTGTCAGCCTTTTGAGGAATTTCCCGGCTGTCCTCCCTAGTGGTTGTACTAGTTTGCAGCAGCAGCAGCAGTGTAAGAGGGCTTCTTTTTCCTTCAGCATCGCCTTGCCAGCATTAATTGCTGTTGGTGTTCTTAATACTCACCTCTTAGTATTGTCTCTGAGGTTGAAATGTGTTTCTTACAGCATATTGAAACCTCTGCAGTCAAAGAGTCATCTAGCGTCTTAACCTGATTGGTGCTTTGATAACTCTTTCTTGCTGGGATCAAGTCCACAAACTCTGTGTAAACTTCTCGTGTCTTTAATCGTCTTCTGCCATCTGTCCTGTTCCTTCTGGCGCCTGTCCCATTGCCTGGAGGATTTATTTCTTCTTTGGTGGCATCCCCAACAAGTGAATGTGTGACTTAGTACATATTTTTCATGGTAAATGATTATCTTAGTATCAGCTACCATGAAAACTGGGCTCCGAGTTTTGAAACCAGCGAGGGAATTGCCCATATATCCTGATATTCCAGGGACAGTGAGGTTCATTTCTGTTGCTTGAACCTTGTGATTAATCACACTCCTTTTTTTGCACAAAACTGTTCTGTTGTGGAGAGGATTTGTGTGTGGTCACCTTACCTGCAATGTTTTTCACTGTAATCTTCACCAAGTTTGAACTGTTGGCAACTTTGCCCAAAGTTCAAAGCTTGAGCAGGTTTATTAAGCATGTAAAACAGAAAGGATGTAGCAACCCCACCTTTTCCACAGTAGTTTTCCTCAAAATCCTGCACCACACGTCTTACTGATAACATGGATGATGGGCAGTGCTGATGTGTCTTTTGGACCAATGTGGATGCACGTGTGTCATCTTTCTCTTTATGAAAGAGTAAAGATACGTTGATTGCTTGTTAACTAAGGTTTAAAACAACTGACACCTTTTGTGTCAAATACCACCTGGAGCCTCTTACCTTATATTTAACCTACCTATAGCTTTATATTTGTTACAGTAAACCAAGAGGGTAAGGCCCAAATCATGAAAGCATAAAGCTGGATTTTTTTTGTATTTTTCATTTAATATAATATCCCCTGCACCTGCAATTGTACATTAAATTACATACTAATAACTGGGAAGATTTGGGTTGAAAAAAAAAAACTACTAAGGAATATGTATGGGGAACTCTATTTCAATATTTTGCTTCCTGGTTCCGTTTGATAAAATGAATGAGCAGAAGAGGCGTGAGGCCTAGTAGCACCTTCTGTTTTTGGGTTAGTGTACTACCTCTCCACGCTCTTCGTTGGCTGTCATTTTCTATTCCTTTTTCTGGAGTTCACACTTGAGCTTTTTGGGACTCAGGAAAACTTGCCTTATTCATGCTGCTTTTCCTGATTTCTCACATCCTCTTTTTATTCTTTCCTTACGTTGCCTTCACATGCTGTATTAAGAAGGGTGAGTATGGTTAAAAAAAGAGAGAAAAAGTCTGTTTTCAAAAGCCTTTACAGTTACTAGCATTCTTAGGTATGTGGCTTTTCATTCATTTGGTTTTTTTTATTTGATAAAGATTTAGTCGTTCCTATACTGCAGTACCCACATGTTTTTATTCATCACTAGCCATATTAGGGATTGTTTTTCTTATCAGTGTTCAACAGGAAGTTTGTTTTGCTTCATCTCCAAATTAGAAATTAATCATATTGTTACAAAGGTTCCAAGTTTTCATACATGACTTATCAAAGACAAAGCTAGAAATACTTGGTAGCTAACTGAAAAATCATGCTGTTGACTTTAACTGGCCAGATTGTGTGTAACAGCACATTTTTGAATTTGCGAAAGGGTCTGAGTCACAAAAATGGCCAGACTAGGCTCAAAACTTGGGATCTTCCTGCCTCAGCTTCCCAAAGTGCTGGGACCAGAGTCCTAGGCTATCATATAATGGAAATAGAAAAGGTAGAAACTGATTCTGTATGTATTGATGTAGCAAATTGAAATATTTCTATTTACAAAATAGCACTTATGCTTCTTAATTTAAAAATAAAGTGTAATTCATTTAATATGAATAAAATGCAAAAAATGAGCATTAAGTACAATCATTTTAAAGATTTGGAAATTTTGTTTTTGGGACATGATGTGTTATTTTGATAATGGTAACTATGGTAAATCTGGCAACTCTCTCTTTCTCTCAGTTTTATAGTGGTGGGATCAAACCCAGGTGTACTCTACCACGGAGCTATATCCCCATCCGGACCTGTCTGTCTGCCTGCCTGCCTGCCTGCCTGCCTGCCTATCATTTTAATACAGGATCTGACTAGGTTGTGCAGGTAGTTCTTCTGCTGCAACATTTCTCAGCACTGAAATTCCAGGTGCCTGCCACTGCACACAGTTTACAAGAAAATCTTGTAATATATCCAACAATCATTTTATTTGAAAATTGAGTACAGCTTTTCTTTTGTGCCGAGAAATTTAAGGCATCAAATAAAAAGCTGGTCTAAAAGTCTTTGTCAAAATTTGAGTGTAAAAGCTTATTTTCGAGGAACATATGGGTGTTTTGTTTAGTCAGGTTTGTTAGTTAATACTTTCTTTTATATGCTGAGTTGATTAATTGGAGAATTTCAGCTGGGCATGATGACATGCACTTATAGTCCTAGCTACTTGGGAGGCTGAGGCAGGCCAGCTTGTGCAGTTGAACAAAACTGTATTTCAGCTGGGCCTGGTGGTGTAGGCTTGCTCACTATTACCACAAAAGAAAAAAAAAAAATGCCCCTGATGAAACACAGGTAATTTATTCATCCAAAAAGAATGATGCATTCCATTTCAAAGAGTATTATTATTGTCAGAAGTATTGTATGCAAGGACATCAGCATAGTCCTCAGCCTGAAGTCTGGCATATGACAGATGTACCAGTAAGGCCAATTCCAAGCTTGCTTTCCCCAGGAAAACAGCAACATGTAAAAATATTTTAATTTCTGTACCACAAAATGACCTTGATTAGTAAACTAATACATGAAACAATAAATGAGACTCCTAATGAAGGACCAATAAGATATTACCTCACAGAAACAATACTATTTTAATAAATTCTTTCCTAATCTCTATTCTCCAACTGTAAAAGGAATCTTCACCATTTTACTCATAAGTTTAATTGAACAAGCTGGTATAACAGGAAAAAAGGTGAGAAAAAAAACATTTAAATCATACTAAAGACTGGAAGAAATCCATCCTTCTCCCAATTTGAAACAATAATATCATGTTTTGCGTACCATCCCTCTCATCAAAAAGTTTCCATAAAAATAATGATAATTCAGCTAACTGAAAGAAATGACTGAATGCATTGCTTAGCTCAAATCTACCATTCTCGAGTTTCTAACTTTATGGAAGCAGGAGGTATATTTATAGAAAATAATTGACTTTTTCCATTATCTATGTTTTTAAGAAGCAAAGAAGTCATTCCAATAGCAGAGACCTTTACGCTTTTTCATTTTACATGTCAAAAGACCAGAAGTGAGTATATTTGTGAGAAAACAGCAGCACATGCAAAGTAAAATGATGTTATTGCTCAGAATTCTTAAATCAATTGCTTGTCTTTGCTTCATGCAAAAGACAGTTTTAAAAAGGAGATGTGTTAGCATTTATTCACCACAAATAGTTAGTGAACTCCATTACCTGAAAATAAACTTTATGCGAAAATCTGAGTTTCCTATATTTTATTTAGAACATTTGAATCTCTACATTAGAATTAAATTTTAATCGTGGCACCTCACATTAAAGTATGGTATTTCATGAATTACCAACATTAATAAATTGATTTTATTTTAGCTCAACAACTTCTAAGGTTTTGAATTCTTGCTCAGTCAGAAGAAATAGAACAGCAATGGAAATTAGATTTTATATATCACTGAAGGATATGATAAAAATGATAAAATGTGTTTCTCAAGTATAAGTCAACCATGACAACTTTTACAAAAATATACTGTGATCTAAACCTATGGAGAGCAGTAAAACTCAAAGAGCCCTACAGCATTATTAGTATTATAAAAATATGAAATTATATGTTACTTGAATATGTATCTAATTGTATAATTTGCAAATATATTTTCCATTTTTTTATCCCTGGCAATTGAACCCAAGTCTTCAGTCAGTCGTACCAGCAAGTAGAGAGTATTCTGTCACTGAGCTATATCCCTACCCCTTTTGTAACTATTAGTTTTGAAATACAGCTTGTTTTGGCGTTCTTGTTCTTGTTTTTATTTTTGATATCGGGCTTCCAACTAGGGCCTTTACACTGACGTACATGCCAGGCTATTTCTGATTTTGTGACAGGGTCTTGCTAAGTCGCTAAGTTGCCAAGGCTGGGTCTAGCTTGTGATCATCCTTTCAGAGCCTGTAGGACTGCTGGAGTCACAGGCCTAGGTCCCCAGGCCTGATGAAAATAATTTGTTTTAGAACTTCCACTTGACGAGGGTGATGAGTTGGATTAAACTGGTCTTTCCTTAATTCATTTGAATTGTAGGCAATAATTATACGCTTCATAGCTTTGTAAGACTTTTCCTAAAATCTCTGTGTTTACTGAGAAAAAAAAACAATTCAAACACTGGATTAATTTGTCAGAAACTGAAGAAAAAGACAGTTCTACTTTCCGTAATTTATAAAATTCTTCACAGTGAAACTTTGTACCAAATATCAATTAATAAAATCATGTGCAGAAATTTTTGATAGTCTTACTATACTGTAGGATGTATCATATAATTGGCTAAAATGTCAGCTTTTAAAAATAGTAGTTACTCATAATCAGGCTGAAATAACAGACTTTATCTATTTTCTTTGCTTTCTTAAATATGTAAGATAATTTTCCATATGTCAGCTAAATTCCATATGTCAGTGTTTTTCAGATTTTTAAGTTATAAAATGAACATACAGCAAAATCATATAATCTTCTCGGTCTCCTGAAAAGCTAAAGAATTCTGTGAGATTGTGGCCTTTTGCAGCGCAATGGGGCAGGCACTGATGAAGCATTTCTCTGTGTTCCCTGCTTTTGACTGTTACTCATTGGATCCTTTTCATACAGTGGATTGAAACTAGAGTGAAAAATAATTTTGCAAGATAAATAAGCCATTTACTGCCTGCAGATATGATCTTTTGGTATATTACTAGAACTACAGTGAGTCTTAAAGATACTCCTGCCATGTTCCCATGTAAAGAAATGGAAGTGCTTCTGTTTTGAGGAATACACACAAACATACACAGACACATGCGCACATGCACACACACACACACACACACGCACACATACACACACACACACACATACCCCCTCCTAATGGAACTCTGACATACATATTAAAGTTAATTTTGTTAGAACTCTCATGTTTACAAGAAAGATTGCTTTTTAACACATTTGTGGTAAAAGATACCTACCAATACCAATGAATACGTGTAGAATATATCCTCCTTGCATGGTGATTTGCACATAATACTGTCGCTCACCCTGAGTGATATTAGGAAAAGGGATTCTGGACCATGTGAGGAAAAATAAATTGGAAAATATTCTTGCTTCTTGTGAAGCTGAGCTTCAATCATAAGCTAATTATCTGTTTCTGAGAAGTAGGGATTTTTCTCAAATGTCAGGGATTCAACTAGCCAATACTTACTGATTCCTGACCCCTCACTCAGTACAATGCCAGGTGCTGCAGTTTGAATTTGTGTAAGGTATTGCCATCCGGAAGAGGCCTTTTGTTGTTAAGGAGAAGGTGGCACATAATTGACAAGAGGACAAGAAGCCCTGCCACTTCAACTACTGGCTGTCTCAGAGTTAATCTTTTTTTTTTTTTTTTAATGTAATGAACTCAACACAAACCTGCTCTTGGCCATACATAAAGGCTGGCTTGTCTTTAATGTCATCTCACAAAGAAGCATGTTTTTTTTTTTTATTTCACTATTACAAGTGTGAAACATAGCAGCACTCCCTGAAGACTCAGATGCTTGTATTGTATGAGGTGTGACCAAGATACCTAGTGACTGATTAAAATAAAAAATACAGTAAAACACACATTGCCGACATGTCTGACATGCTGCCTCACATACTAAATAAATGTAAAATATTTACCTTTGATGGTCATTTTAGCTTTGGAGATCAACCGGGAGTTTCGTGGTGCCAGATCTGGTGAGTAATGTGGATGGTGACGTAACACACTATCATGGTGTTGTGAGTGTGCCTTTCCTTGGGATGGCCCCTGCTAGCAGCATTCACCGCGTTTTTGACCATACCCCATAAAACTGTCAGAAAAAAAAGACTTCTATAACTAGTTCGGAAAGTGTTAAGAATTGTGATGAGTTAAATATGTTTGAAATAAGGAGGATTATTTTAAGGAGAATTAATGACAATGTATTTTTTATTGAAATAAATTTTAAAACTTTTATTTTTGATCACACCTTATATATATTATATATGATATGTGTCATAATGAGTAAAAAATTTGAGATAATAACCTCTACTTGCCTTTATGACTTGTCAACAATACGGAGCTGTTGCTCTCAATTTTCAGTCTCTGCAATGAAAATCAAAGAAAAGAAAAAACTACTTTTGACTCCTAAACTTAGGATATCATTTGTTGGTGATCCCCGGATAATTGGCCCTCTGTTATGAAAAGCATTTAATTTTCCGGGTTTGTTTTAAATCCCTTCTCCTTTCACACCTGTCCTCAGGTGCATACGCTAACGCTGAGCCGCCTGGACAGAATTCCTCCGCAATAAGGAGGGGTGATTGGATCAGATGCTTGAAAGACTGCATCATAATTCATTTTGTTGAACCTGACTGTACACATCCTGCACTGTGGGGTATCATTTTGTATTTTTCTGTGTCTTAGCAAACACTCATCTGTCATTCGTGAATTCACCAGAAGTATGCTGGTGTAACCTGAGTTAGTTCTTGGTAGATGAGTGTGAGTTCATGGACTACGTAGTGTGAGGAGGGTTTCTGAGAGAGGGAGTGGTATCAGAGGATGCAGGAAGGATGGCAGAGAACCATTGAGGAGCTGGGGTGTAGCCCAGTGATTAAAGTGCTTGCCTGGGAGGCGCTAGGCCCTTGGGTCCATCTCAAGCACCACATAGCTGCAGGGCATGGTGGCGGATGCCTGTCGTCCCAGTGCTCTGGAGGCAGAGGTAGGAGGATCTGAGCCAGTTGGTGCTACGTAGTGAGTTGAGAACTGTCCTCAAATACAGAGTCAGACCCTGTCAGAAACAGACATAGCTGGTGCTATTGTTCATTATGGTGTAGTTACTGATTTGTTTAAACAGAGGATAATTGTGAGAGAGCTGAGCTTCCGTTGTGTGTGAAGAATGAGGCTGTATCGTGTGGCATCAGAAACCAAAATGCAGAAATATATTTATTGTTGTTTCTTTCTACGCAATATTTGACACATTTAAAAGAATAATATATTCCCTGTGTGCCTTCCAACATTCCTAAATAGTGGGCAGTATTATCTTTCATTTATAAATAAGTCCAAGTCTCTATAAAAAGGAATGTGTATTATGAAGTGGTTAACGCTTAGGGGATAGCGCCAGTAGTCTAATGAAGATCAATCATTGAACTTGAGTTTTGAATCCAAAATCCGCTCACTTTGCTGTATGCTTAAAAAAATAGACAAAAATGCAGATGTTTCTTAAGATCTGTTGTGTTTATTTCAATTAGACTTGGAATAAGTAGGGACTTTGCTTTTGTATATTCTGCTAAACAGTTAAAAATAAAAACACTTTTACATGATTTCTGAAATGTTTTTGGCTAACTCATTTGACAGCAGAATTTCTATTTAAAAATCCTAAATGCTAGAAAACATTTTGTTAATAACACATCTTTGATTCCTTCTGCTTGATTTTTATATAGACTTCTTTTATCTGCCATATTGCAATTTCCCAGATATCTGGAATGACATTAACTAGAAAGAGAGGGACACCTTTTGCTCATTCGTGATGTCAAAGAAGCAATGGTGAGCTTTCACCCCTGTGAACAATGATTTCTTTATGTTTCAGTAACTATTGTTTTTCAAAACGTGAGTCATGTTTTTTCAATGGAAAAGATTTGTTTGCTGCCGTGATGGGTTGGGATAGCGTAGAGTTACAAGGCCCCAGGTTTGATTCTCCAGCACCACATAAGCTGGGTGGGTGACACACACCTGTAATCTCAACACTCGGGAGACTGAGGCAGGAGGTTTGCTGTGAGTCTTGGGCCAGCCAGGGCTATGCAGTGAATTCAGAACCAACTTGTGCAACACCAGACATAGTCTCAAAAAAAAAAAAAAAGCAAGCTTTAGCCTTTTCCCGAAGTTGTTTAGAAGTCATCTCTGAACTTTAAACTTTGTATTTTCTTTGGCTCTGTCCTTGAAATTTTATTTACAGTTATGGATTCTCTACTTTTTTTCTGGAAATGAAGACAAATTGATCATTTTGGAATAATTTACGTCCTGTTCAAGAGCCAGCACAAAGATACTCATAAGAGACAAAGTAACATTGGGGCAGAGGAGTATTTCTTTTTTCCTTTTGACATAACTGTATTCTGTTTCAATACTTAGATAAATAACATCGTTGGATTGAATTTTTGATAAGCCTTAGTAGGTAATCACAATTGTTCAGAATTTCATGTAGAATCGACCCCTGCCATGAGAGATAAGAGTGTTTTTTTTCCTTCCCCATTTTATTGATATGTATACATGCAAAATTTAAGGTTTACAATGAAGTTTAGCATTTTGTGCACCTACGCATCTTGTCAAGGTGACAAGGACTTTCCCTCTCTCCTTTTGTCCCTCCCTCTGTCTACCCCTCCCTCCCCCCCTCCTCACCCTACCCCCCTGGTTCACTTTGTTTTTCATTTTAAATTCCATGGGATAGTTGTTCATTTAAATTATAAAAGTTTAGTATCATTAAGGTAAGCATGGTATTGCATGCCTATAATCCCAGCCCATGAGAGGCAGGAGGATTGCTGTGTGTTCTAGGCTAGCCTGGGCTACCTAGTGAGTTTAGGACCAGTTTTGACTGCAGAATGAGACTCTGTCTCAGAAGATGAAATAAAATAAATTTTGTATCAATTAGACGCAATCTTCTTACTAAGAAACATTGATTATTTACTATACATACATACTTTTAAATTAATGAGTGTAATTTGTGGTGATTTACCTCTAAAACAATTGAAATGCAAAACGGTACAAAGATACCATCTTGCCACAGTGAAAATGGCTATACTAAGAGGTCAAATAGCAACAGATGCTGGTTGGGTGGTGGGGAAAAGGAAGCCGGTTACACTATGGTGGGACTTTGGACTGGTATTACACTATGGAAAGCAGTATGGAGATTCCTCAGAAATCTGAAATAAATATTCTGTTTGACCCACTAATGCCACTTCTAGATATCTTTCCAAAAGAGTTAAAAACAACATATGACTTTCGTCTTAAGTTCCATAGGTGTTGTGCTCTGGGTCTCTCATATCAGAGATACCATTCGATGTTTCACCTTCTGCTTCTGACTCACTTCACTAAGCATGATGTTCTCAAGTTTCTTCCATTTGCCTGCAAAAGCCTCCACGCTGTTGGACTTTATAGATGCATAGTATTCCATTGTGTATAAATACCACAGTTTGTGTATCCACTGGTCTGTTGATGGGTATTTTGGTGACTTCCATATTTTTGCCATTGTTAGTTGTGCTGCTATGAACATGGGTATACATATATCTCTGTTATATGTTGTTTTGGTCTTTTTTGGATATATTCCCAGGAGGGGTGTCGCTGGGTCGAAGGGGATATTTATTTCTAATCTTTCAAGAGCTCTCCATACTGTTTCCAAAGTGGTTGTACGAATTTACATTCCCACCGGCAGTGCATGACTTGTCAAGAAAGTCTTTGCCTATGCCTTATGTCTTTTAGAAATTTGCCTAATTTATCTTCTAGAAGGTTTAGTGTTTCATTTTTAATGTTTAGGTCTTTGATCCATTTTGATTTTGGTGCATGGTGATAGATGTGTGGCTAGATTCATTCTTCTACTTGTGGATGTCCAGTTTTCCCAGCATCATCTGTTGAACAGGCTGTCCTTTTTCCATTGTATGCATTTGGCCCCTTTGTCAAAGATTAAGTAATTGAGACAAACTGAAAGAGAGGAGTAGGGTGGGGGAGGAGGGAGGATGGGGTGGGTAGGGGGAGGGACTATAGGACAGTGGGAAAGCCCTTGTCACCTTGACAAGATATGTATGTGTACAAAATGATCAACTCCATTATAAACCTTGAATTTTGCACGTATACATATCAATAAAATGTGGGAAAAAAGTGTAGATTACGCTGCCAAAAACTGTGCAATCTTTTTTCTCTTAATAAATAAGTGTGTATATGTGTTCGTAGGTACTATCTTCTCAAGGCATGTAAAGACAGAGCACAATTTTCTAGAGAAATTCAAAGTAGTGACATAAGGGGATGGTAAAAAAATTAGTCTTCAGAAACTGTGTTTTTATTAGAAATGTTTTCAATGGGATATAAAGAATGGTTAAATTTCAATAAAACACAAAAGAAGTAGGTGTAAAATGGTTTTATATTTTCAGATTAAAAATACTCAAGCTCAAAATGACATTGGTAGTCATTTTAATCATACTTATGGTTTTCATTTTTGTGTCTTTCCTTATAATCCCAATTAATCGTTAATTGCATAATGACGTTGTCCTCGTAAATACTTCCTTTTTTCTATCTTTGTATTTACATGTTTCTGGTTTTACCTTAATTTCTCAGTTTATAGAGTCATATTTCTATTTGCTACCTTTTTAAGGGAAACTCTGATAGTTGATCTGTTTCTGGTATGTCATTTTAAAAGTTTATTATTATTATTATTATTATTTTGTGCTTAGGATTCAATCCAGAGCATCATGCATATGGGGCCTCTAATTTAAATGGTTAACTCATTAAAATTATTATTTATCAAAAAAACCAACATGACAACATATAAGTACATGTATATCCGTTTGATTCTTGTATTAGATGCGAAGCTTTCTTATAACCAACTGGAAAAGGAAACATTGTTATATTTTGCTTTCTGGATCCTTTGCTGGTGTCCTGGTGTGCTGCAGTTGTAGGCAAAAAAAAAAAAAAAGAACACAGAAGGTAATGGTGACTTTTTACTAGTTTGAAAAGGCGAAGTCCCCCTGAGTGTCTTCTTATAAAGATGTTATTCTTCAGAAAAATAAGTAAGTTATGATTTTTCTCTTAAGAAAATGGCTTTAGGCATATACATGTGATTTTTTATTCCATTATGTTTTCATACTCTCTAGTAGTATTGATCGCATCTTTGAGTCTGAGTTTATTATTAAGTTAGGGCTGTGCTTCTCACCCTTCAGTTTGAATCCAGAATTCTCTATGAAAGGTTTAACATACATTTTATTTCTATTACCCAAAATTAATAGCTGATATATTTAGGATGACCTAGTGGATTGAGAAATAATTTAAAGACATTATTATTAATATTTGTGATGAATTTGAGTTTGTGGTAAGAGAACACAAGTGCTGTTTTATTGTGAGCAAAATCAAAATAAAAGTGAAATATAAAACAAATTACATAAAGACTGACAGTTTTTCACTATCAAACTATATAATTTTGATTTTAGAAAAAAAATTGTTATGTTAAATATTTTAAACTATATAAGTTTGAAACTTACTAATCAAAGACATAGTATGAATGAACTATCACTGTCTCTGCAGAGTTTAAGTTAATGCTGAAATCTGCGAGAAAGTCCTTTTTTTCAAATATGGTTACGTATGTTTGAGAAATAGTTAATCAAGATTGCAGTCTAAACTATTTAACTCTCATAAGAAACTCACAGAGCATGATTTCTTGCCCTGTGGAGGTTCTTAAAGACATAGATAACAGCGCATCACCAACTCCATCGCTAGGATGAGGGGGATACCATATTCACATCAGTGCACTGGCATTGGTGCCTCAAAGAAACATTCATCACCAGAAGAAGTCATGTAAGCCTCTCTGGCTGCTTTTTCGCAATATGAGGCGTGTGGGTTGTCAGAGAATTTTGACCAGTGAACTCTTAGCTGTTTTTAAAATTTGACCGAGAACCCAAGGAAGGGTTTTCACTTAGAAAAAAAAAAAAAAAAAGATTATTTTAGGCAAAAAGGCTGGTCACTGGAGAAATGGATTCTTCTTGAGGGTTATTTGACCAATTCTATGCAATATTTCAAACAACTTAATTCCGCAGGCTCTCAGTGTTCCTTTCCTTCAGTTCACTGAGCACGTGCACCTCCCCCAACATCACTGTCCTGTCTCTGTTGTATTTTGGAGAGGAATGGTTGTAGTTTTAACCTTTGGATTTCAGTTTAAATATTTATCCTGGGATAATAAGATGATTAGGTGACACTGCTCTTTCCATTTCGCCTTCCTTGTATTGTACCCAGCTCATTCCTGGGGCAGTTTCTACATGAGCAAGTCAGAGCCCGTGTGGCCTGACTTCTGCCCTTTGTGAAATCACCTCTAAGTCTGAGGACATCTTTGCATTGAAGTCCTTTCTGAAAATCCCATCAGAAGCCAATCAGTCGTGTTTTACCACCCTGAAGCTGTTTGTAAGATTCTACATTGTTGACTTATTTTCTTTATTTAGATATAGATGGTATACTTTTGTGCATTTCTGCATTCCAGGAAACAATTTCAGGCCAATACTGCTGTGGCAAGCACAGTCACGATTGTGTTACAATCACAATTAATTCCAAGCTTACCTCTGCAGATACATCTATCTGAGGTAGCACCTTGTCAATTTTTTTCTTCCCCAGAACACATTGTCTTTAAATTGAATGCTGATCAGGACAAATGTACTACATGCTCAATGGGGAATTTTGGTTTTGTGTTAGAAAGAAATAAATCAGTAGATGGTTGTTTGGATTCAAGATGTGTTTTGTGAGGGTCAAGAGGTGGATATGCTTGAGATACTGAGACTAGTTATGTGTGCTTGTGAGTACAAGATTAAATGGATTTTATCCAGCTGCAGGCTTTCTGTTGTGGGTCTTGGAAGTCACCCAGACTCATAATCACTATTGAAATAACATTTTGGAAAGAAATGGTGAGAAAATTATTAGTTGTAATAGGCAGTCATGTGATTTAACAGGTTAAGAAAGAATGACATCTCCCTTGTTCTCTGGTGCATTTTTATCAGAGTGATAAAATATAGTTTGCGACTTGATTTGTGTATTCCATACCGCATACCGATGTACAGGGCAGAATTAATTTGGTTTACCATTCCACTTTACATATAAGGTAATTGGAAATTATTTTGAAAAGTTTTAAAAATCCAAAAAAAGAAATAAACTAGCATTATGGAATTTATGTATGTAAATTCATGCGAAGATAATTCACAAATGTGTTAATGACCAAGATCTTCCCTCTGAGAAAGAGATTCATGTGTCAAACTCCTACTAAACATCTTTGAGGTGTCTCAACAAAAGTATTGCCCTTCTTTCTTTAGAGAACATTTGTTTATTCTTTTCTGCATTTGGCAGGTTTCTTGACTTATAAGTTCTTATGTCGCCAGAAAGAAAACACAAACTGAGCCCAAAAATGGCAGCACTGTTTGCGTGGTGTGTGAACAGGGTTCACGGCGCACTGCACGCTCCAGGCACCTGTGCCTTCCTCAGTGTTTCTCACGCGTTAGCACTGCTCCTGCTTCTCCTTCCTGTGTAGGGCTTTGTCGGCAGTGGCGTCATCACCCTGCTATGTGCTCATGATGAAATAGTTGGGATGTTTTTGAGTGCTACGACTGTTTCTCACCGAGTCTTCCTGGCCGCTCTGCTTAGCACCCTGCTGTCCGTTGTTCTCCACATTTTAGCCAGTTAATTCTCCCAGTGGAAATCTGCATTCCAGCTTCCTCCAGCCTGCCTCTGTCTCTCTGTCCTCTGTCACTGATGATCTCACACATGGTCTGTGTACCTCTTCTCCCCGTTCAAGTGAGCCGTCAGTCTCTAGTCTTTATACTTGGCCGTGCTCTGAGTACACTGCGCGAGCGCTTTCTTCTGCCTCACGTGATCCTTTCTCTCGCTGGGGCATCCTCATTCTTTGGCTGGTCACTTTAGCATCATTTTTTCAGAAAGCGCTTCAGACCCTTTCGGTGAGGCTTTACCTCCCCACTCTGTTACCTACAGTCAACCTGCCTTTTACCCAGGATGCTTGAGTTTTGTTTTGAGGCGTATTTGTTCAAGCTTTTATTCCTTGTGTGATGTGCCATTCTTCTGGAAGAAGCCTCCTGAAGGACAAGTACTGAAATGCCCTTTGTTAAGACACTGGGAAACTATTCATTAGGCTTTTCATGTGATTAAAACATATAAAATGCATTATTCCTTCATAAGGTGAACTCCTTACCCAGCTTGTTAGGCAATAATGTAGAAATGAAATGTAGACACTAAAAAAAATTGTTTTATGGTTGGATTTGCATGTCATTCTAAGAAAACTGCTTAACCATTATAAAGCTCTTAGGTTTTGTATATGCTTTCATATTTAACAATTTTCTCAAGGGTGGCTAGATGAATTCAATAAAATATTATAATTTTACGTCATTCTTTCAATTAATTTAAGTATCTAAATCACTTTTTTTGAGACAAGGTCTTTCCGGGTAGCCCAGGCTGGTCCTGAACTCACTGCAGAGTCCAGGCTGGCCTTGGACTCCCAGCAGTCCTCATGTCTCAGCCTTCTGAACGCTGGGATTACAGGCTAACTTCACCACACCCAGATTATGTGGTGCAGGGGAATTGAACTTGGAACTTGACATCGCTCTTGCTAGGCCAGTACTGTAACCGCTGGGCCATTCCTTCCTCCAGCCCCAGACCATTTTCTTGCTGCTTTTTCATAACATCCCATATCCACAATGTAAGAGAGGAGAGGTTTCTTTTGGCTCATATTTCAGAGTTCTTACTGCATTCATGGTCAGCTGGGAAAGTAAGAAGGGCACAGTGGAAGAGTCTGGTGGAGAATGCTGCTCATCCCATTGAGGCTGAGAGGAAGAGCACGAGAGAAAGGTGGAGCTGCCTCTTCTAACCAGAAACCAATGGGTTAATCTACATTAACCAAATGACTCCCCCAGTCCAATCGCCTTCCAAATGCATGAGGCTTTGGGGTACATTCCGGAACATAGCAATGAACCATCCACATCACTTCTGTTGATGGAATATTTTCCCGATGTAGATCACTGTGTGTAGAAAAGCATAATTGGGGATAATGGCACTTAAATTTACTACTGAGTTTAAAAAATTCTCCATGTGATAGGAAGTAGATAGTGCATAATTTGTTAACTGAAATGTTGTATCATCAAGTAAAAGGTTCTTGGAGAAGGAACTCTTGAGCTCCCAAGGAGAGAAAAAAAAAACAATACGATTTTTCCAAGCAAAAAACAAGACTATATGAAGGCCAAAAATATGTATTGTATCATTATGAACTTCTCAATGTTAGGTCATAGCAAATAAACACTGCAGGCTTTGTATAGAACAGATATGGGAAGATTTTGAGTGGCAAATGTGTTGATGTTTACAGTCCCACACAGCAGTTAACTGTTCTGGTCAACAGAGTTGAGTTTTTTGAATGTGTGTCCTCATTGAGTGGGACTGACCCTGTCACTGTGTATTACTTCTACAGTCACCACATGCAGGATCACATCAAAGCAGTAATTTCCCCTTTTTGCTTTTTTTTATTACTTTAAATGACTCTTAAGGAGATAGCTGATAATATCATAGTTCAGAAAAATGTTGGAAAAATATCCATGCTTGTGTTTATTTTAAGAAAGAGAAATTTGATCATATTTTTGTGCTTGCGAGTTTCCATTTAGCTGATGAATATTTATGAGCCCTGAAAGTAGATCTCAGTAGTACTAAAGTATGGGAAAGTCACGTTTTTGAAATCATTGAAAGTTCCCTCTTTCCTTCCTCCACACTTTGCCTTGGGAAAGGGGAAGGAGGCACCTGTGCTTGATCGTTGGTCAGAGATCCAACTGTTACTTGTTTTGGCTGAAGCTGTTTTCTATTTATGTTTCCACAGTACACCCCAGAGAGAAGCTTTAAAAAGTTCTTGTGGGAACCTAAGGATCACAGTTTCTCTGTGTTCATGTTCATCCATTGAGCCTTTTATGAAAACATTAGTGTACAGTCCCTAGTTGCTCTCTGGAGGAGAGAAGCGCTGCTAGAATGGAGATCCTTTGTATCAGGTAGATTTTCTGGTTATGCTGAAAAGGAATTGGACAATGGTATCTACTGTGAAGAAGTTGAATGAATTGCCCGTTGACAGTCACAGAGCTATTAGACGGCTGTGCATTTCTTTGCTATTACAGTGTTATTTCATACATTCCTAGTACGTTTGGGTGATTTTTTCTTCTATTTTTTTAACAATGTTATTGACAGCACTGAGAATAGAAAAGTTTATCTTAGGGAAAAACAATAGGGTTTACTATTATATAATTTTTTTCATGTATTGGGAACCACCAAGTTTCAGTGGAGCTGGTTAAGTTAATGCAGATTAGGAAGTCCCCAGCCTTTTTCACCCCGAAACTGGTTTAGTTGAAGATCCTTCACTTAAGGAGGGGGCCAGTGCACTTGATTTGCAGCAGATCCTCCATGAAGGACAGCTTTGAAGTGGTAAGTGGCAGTAGGAGGGGAGCTGGGGGAACAAGGCTGTACATCCTGTCATACAAAAAGCGGCCTTAGAGCCTGGTAGCAGCATGCTGAGAGGAGGTGGAACTTTGCTCAGGGCTCACCTCCCGCTGGCAGCTCCTTCCTCCCAAAACCTCGGACTGGTTCCTGTATGTGGCCTAAAGGTTGGGGACCCGTATTGTAGATGTTGGGCATCGGAGTTGGAAATCAGTGTTTATTTTTTAATGGAAACGTAACATAAAGGATATCGATTTTCTTATGGTCAGAATAATCTCAGTATCTGAAGTGTGTGTGTGTGTGTGTGTGTGTGTGTGTGTATTGCTTATGTATTTCCTGAGACCTCAGTTTCTTGTATCATATTCAAATGATTTATGGAGCTATTGCTGGAGATGACAGAAAATAAGCATAGCCTCATTTTCTCTACCATTGTAGCCTTTTTTAGTTCTCCTTCCCTCCTTGGAATAATCCATATCCCACCATTACCAAGTGGAAGCAAGTTCTGGCTTATAAAGATTTAGAAATTCAGGCACCGACTGATTGGAGGCAAAAAGCAACGATCCTCTGCCCCTCCCTTCTTGATTTGCAGTAGGTCCTCCGTGAAGATAAATACTTGATGAGAGTAGAGACATCTCTTTTGTATCAGTATTTATTTTATCTGGTTTTAGCTTGCCATTATGGACTCACGCTTTCGTCTCCGTTTACCCAATCTATTATTTCTTTCCCACATCTTTGACACTCCTTTTCATTGCCAGTGTTTTTTCTTCTGTTTTATGTTGGGTCTTCTGGGACGCAACTGTTAATCCAAACACGCAAACAGATTCTTGATTCAGGGAATACTTAGTAAATGGAAAAGGAAAAAAGGATGCTTTTACTTTGACAGTTCCCACTTCTGGAATCCCCATGACAGTCCTCTCAAATAGTACTTTTGTTATTTTCAAGAAATTTATCTTTTCCGGGTCTCGGATTTTCACCAGTGAATTTGCACGAAGAAGAGACAGCTTGCCAGGCCCAGAAGGTGGGGGAAGAGGATTGTTGCTTTGTGCCTCCAATCAGTCGGAGCCTGAATTTCTAAATCTTCAGAAGCCAGAACGTGCTTTCACTAGGTAATGGTGGAATATACATTATTCCAACATACGGGCATTTTGTAAAATGTCTCCTGCTGTAATTCACAACTTTAGTGGTTCTTAGATTTTAATGAAGGAAGAAATTTCCTTGGTGACTCTTGAGTTGCTCCAGTGACCTGACTGGTCTTATACCTGAGAACTCAGTATGGAGATTTCATTCAGTCTGAGTTCTTGTTTGATTAGTCATCATTTGCTGTTTGCTTATTTGGTAGTAGTTACCATTGTTGAAATGTAACAATTCAGTAGTTAATATTTATTAGTAGTTTTTAGCCCCCCAAAAGCCTAAATTTTCTAGCATGTTAAAAATAGAATTTCGGTAACTTCTGGTATACTGTAACCACTTTGTGGTCTGTTTTGACTTTATATTTACCGTGAAAAATGTAACAGCATTTTGCGCACTCACTCTTTACTGACCCCAAACTCTGGCCGTATAATATTAACAGGGTTGAAATGCATAACATGACAGGTTGGAATTTTTAGTATAGAATTTAGTCTTTTGGCATTTCCAAGAGGCTGCAGGATCCATTTCTTTTTCTTAACATTCCTTGTTTGTCCTAATCAGTTCTACTTAAAGAGCAAGTGATATTTGCAGAATTGGCTAGAGGACAAAGACTGCTCTGCATTTTCTGGTAATGCAGTTGTGATTATTCCCTTAAGTTTTTAATTTTATTTTATTGTCCCCCTTTTTATTAATACATATACGCAGTACATAATGTTTAAAATGAACTTGAATATTCGGTGCACATACCTACCACATCAACTTTATAATTCTTTCCCAGTTTTGGCCTTCCCGCACCCTCCCATTCCCATAACTCCCACTGTCACACCCATTTGATTCTATAGAATGACTGCATTCTGGGTTTCCCAAATTGGAGAAATCATATGATACTTAGCATATTTAATCTTCTGCCTCTGGCTCAGTTCACCATTCAAATCACCACTCCTTATCTCAGCTTTCTACCCCTAGAATGGGCTGCAGTGGCTGTATCTTGATGCCTCTCATCTAGGTTAAACAGAGTCCTTTATTGGGATGATTTGACACACGGCTTTTTTTCTGTATTTTAGTGTATCTTAGTTGGTATTCTGTAACATGGCCTCACCCGCCAGTCTACATAAGAAACAAATCGTAACAATGAAATTCATGAGGCTAGAAAATATGAGAAAAAAAAAGAGAAGTTAAATTCCAAATTCCTTAGCTGAGTATTAAAGGTAACTGCGCATACATTCAGAACATATTCAGGCTATGATTACGTTAATCAGTTTTCTTAAGATAGACTTAACATCAAAGACTGAATAAATGAATTGCTACGTTAAATGACCTTACGTCTTTATTACGAGAGTGAATTGCATATAGACAATAGATATAATGGCCTGCTTAGTTATTTCAGATTTTTTAACTTTCATAAATTATTTACTCACATTTCACTAATTACTAACACTTCACCAGATTTGGTTTAGCATTTTATCAACCTGTCCATCCATAAATTCATGCATTACATATTTTTAAGATTTTATACCAATTCACCATAAGTTCTTTTTTTTCAACAGCTACCTCTCAAGACATTTTATTATCATGTAACATAAAATCTGTGCAGGATGTATAGTCATAGAAGAGTTATTAAGATTATAGAAATTTGAAAAAATTTACAATAAAAGTTCTTAAACCTGGGTCTGTGAGTCCTCGAAAACTGTTGGTGTGTGTGTGTGTCCCTGGGAGTTGGAGGTGGAGGGAAGAATATTCTCAATTTACAAGAGATTTCATAGGAAGAAAGAGTGATAAAGGGAGAGTTAAAGGGGAACCGGAAGAAGATCTGGGAATGAGAGTTGTTTCATAATGGGATGGAAAGGTAGAGTGTGAAGGGAAGGAAGGTCTAGAAAGGTTGTGATCGTTAAGTGTCACGGAACTGAAAGTTTCTTTAAAACTGTCATCTTTTAAAATTTGGAAAATGTTTTCACACTTTTTCTACTCTTTTACTATTTGATAATGCAAACAATAAATATGTTTAAGGAAATAAATTATTGAGGATCTGTGTGTTCTAATCAACACAACTTGTAGACTGTGGTATGAAGCCTCAGACAGACAGACACTTGGGGTTGAGGAAACTAAGACAGACAGATCAAGCTACTCGCATAACATAACAGTTCGATAGATGTGTGGGAATTAGGGAAGAGTGAAGTTCTGAAGAGTCCTGGTTAAAAAAAAAAGATTATACAATTAGTCGATTCTAATGAGAGAGCACATGGCATTATCACTTTTAATAATTATATTGCATATGTTTTTTACATCATGTAGATGAAATTGGATATGTGGGATCTAACTAAGGGCCACAGTATTTTCTTTTGTTTTCTAAAATGCAGTAAGAGGAAAGGATTAAATTAGAGAACCTTTGACCCAATTCCTAAAATTTAACATGTAAGATAAATTTCTTGAGGAGACTTGTCTCCTTAGAAGGAGCAACTGTGCCAGTTTGTGAGACCTTTTGTTTTCAATGTGCCTTGTCTAAAGTGTTAGAAGCTATTCTTTGGAATGAAGATTTTTTTTAGTTTTCAAGTATAAGATGTTTATCTAAGGCCCTTACTAGAGTATTAAGAGAAATTTTATTCAGCAAAATGCAAACAAAGCAGTTTTAAGTTTTTTTTTTTCCCCCAAGGTAATGGAGGGACATTTTAAGGAGACTAAAATTCTTAGAAGTCAAATTCTCCAAAGATGCAAGTTCAGTCCTTTATGATGTAGAGTTTCGAGGGCAGGGTAACTTCTTCTTGTATGATGTTTTATAGTGTCCGCCTCATCCTACTTTTAGACAAAAACTGTTTAATGTAGGAGGTCAGCTTCACTAAAAGAGCAGTGTCAACTTTAAAAATAATAGAATGTTAAATCCTGAAGAATTAATAATAGGCCACACCAAAATGTGAGAGCACTGGTGTCAGAACTATCAAAATAATGAGAGTCATTTGGGGGAGTTATCAAAATTGAGAACTTTTGTAGTCATTTCTAATTTCATGATTTTTTAAAAAATCTTCCTTTTTGCCTGCTGTTGTTTGAATTCACCACAAGTTTACTGGCTCACCTTTGTTGGTGGAGCGGGGAAGAGACAGAGGTTACAGGTGTTGAAAAGCTTACACTAGGGGCAGGGAAGGACACAGGCAAACAGTTGGTCCTCACGAATGTATTATATAGATGTCATGTGAGAAGAAAGCACAGAACCCTAGGAAAGAGTTGCCATATTTTGTTGTGATAATATTCAGCTCCAGGTGGGGCACTCTAGAGACCTTGTTCTAAACTGTTGGATGAACACATTAGACAAAACCCCAACTTCCCGTCGATAATTTTTAATCCAGTGAACACATGTGGTAAGTCGAAAGTAGTTAGTGTAAGGAACAGCTAAGCAGCTTTGTAACTTCTAAACACTAGGCGTATTGTGTTGCTACTTAATCAGATGAAGAAAAGTGGTAGTGAGGGAGAGGGGCGTGGAAAACGGAAATGAAGAGGTGTAAGATGTCATTCAGCTAAGTCTTGCCGTTGCCTTCACTGCATAGATAATAGCAAATGGACACTTGGAACTGTTAATTTTGTATCAAAGAAGAGATCATTTTATAAGACAAAATATTACCTGGGGCGCAAATAATGATTTCAATTTTCAGTCTTCTCTCTGTATAGAAATCTTAACAATTGATTCTTAAATCATCTGGGCATGAAACTGTATTCCTATATATTATCTCTTTATTCTTCACCCCCAACTCCAAACTAGCCAGTTCCCATATGTTGTTTGTTTCTACCACGATAATTGCACTCAATACCAAGAATTAATTTTTGCATTTTGGTAGTGTTTTGGTAGCTAATCAAAATGGTCTTAAGAATACATAAAAAATCATTTTCTTAGAATGAACTACTAATTATTCTTCTCTATTCGTACTAATATAATTCTTACTCTTTAGTAGGAGATAGAATGGAAAAAAATACCTTTTGTGTTAGTTAATTTTATGTATCAACTTAAACTCAGTGTTCTTTAATATTTGTTTAAAATGATTTCTTCTTGATGTGTCTGTCAGAGTGTTATGGATGAGGTTAACTTTTGAAATGATGGGCTGAATGAAGCTGGCAGATTACCCTCCGTATGTGGGTATTGTCCATCTAGTCCAGTGAGGGTTGGAAAGACCAAGAGAGGAGTCAGAAAAAGCTTGCTCTGGGCCTGGGATCTTAAAATGAAACATCTGTCTCCTCCTGCATTCAGGCTTGAACTCATGTTGGAATTCACACGACTAACTCTCCTGGGTCATGACCGTAGACTACCACTGCAAGGTGTCAACTTTTCATCCTCTCTAATCACAAGAGTTTGTTCTTGTAATGTGCGCCATTATGCATGCTATACAAATATTAGGTAATATAAATTTATTTTTAGTATTTTTGTTTTAATAAACCATATTAATAATAGATAAATATTATTTAATATTTGTATAATAGATACAAGGAATATGTAGCATATGTAAATATCTATGTAGTCATCTGTTGCCATTGAGTTTTCTCTGGAGATCCTTGGTATGTGCTTTATATATTTTTTTCCCTCTAGGGCCTTAAGTTGCATTATTACCATGTTTTTTGTGACTCTTCTGTTCTTTTGATGTGTGCATTTATGGTTATGAATTTTTCTCTCAGTACTGCTTTCATTGTGTCCCATAGATTCTGATATGATGGACTTCCTTCTTCATTTGACTGTGTGAAGTTTTTAATTTTTTTTTCCAGTTTCTTGTATGACCCCTTTTTTGGTCAGTAGTAAGTTGTTTGGTCTCTGTGTATTTGTGCCTTTTCCTCTATTTCTTTTGCTGTTAAGTTCCAGTTTTATGATCTGAAAGTATACAAGGATTCTTTTCTATTCCTTTGTATTTATTTAAGCATGACTTATGACCTAGAATATGGTCTGTTTTAGAAAATGTTCCATCTGCTGCTGAGAAGAACGCGTATTCTGTTTATGTTGGGTGGAAAACTCTGTAAACATCTGTTCGGTCCAAGTTTTCTAGAGTGTCATTTAACTGTTGCATATCTTTGTGGATTTTCTATCTAGTTGATCTATCTATCTGTGATCGTGGAGTATTAAAGTCCCTTGCTGTGATTGTATTGGGGCCTTTTTTGTCCTTTCAGATCTAATAATTTTTGGTTCACATAATTGGGTGCTCCAGAGTTGGGAGCATATGAATTGCTAGTTGTGAATTCCTTCTGTTCTATTGTTCTCTTAACCCATACATAGTTACCATATATAGTGACTTTGTCTCTCCTAGTCTGTTTTGTTTTGAAATCTGACGAGTCTGAGACTAATGGAGCTACCATTGCTTGTTTCCTGGGTCGTGTTACATGAAATATTGAATTCTGTCCATTCACTTTTAGTCTGTGAGTTTCCTTGTGGGTGAAGTGTGTCTGTTGTAAGCAGAAAATTGTGGGTTTCTGTTTTTTGATTCAGTCAGACAGTCTGTGTCTTTTAGTAGGTGAGTTGAGACCGTTCATGTTCAGAGTATTTATCAAGGTGTATTTTGTATGTCCTGCCATTCTTACAGCTTTTCAGCATTATTTGCTAGACTTACTTTCTTCTCAGCTCTTTTACTACATCTGCTGTCTCTTTTTCTCTGGAGTCTTTGGTGTTGTTAGCCTCCCTTTCACTTTCTAAGTTTTCTTTAAGTATTCTCTGCAATGCTGCCCTACTGGCTGCAAATTTCTTTAAGTTTTCTATATCATGGTAGGTTTTAATTTCTTCCTCTAATTTAAAAGATAATTTTTCTGGATATAGCAGTCTGGGTTGGCATTTATGTTCTCTTGGTACTTGGATAATATTGTTCCATGATCTCCTAGCTTTTAGGGTCAAGGTTGAGCAATCTGCAGTTACTCTGATGGGCTTATATTTGTAGGTTACCCTCTGTTTTTCTCTTACAGCTTTTAATATTATCTATTTGTGTTGGGTCTCTAGTATTTTAATTATGATGTGTCATGAAGAGGTTCTCCTCTGATCAAAGTTGTTTGATGTTCTATATACCTGTTAGAGTTCAATGTTCATTTCTTTCCTTAGATTTGGGTAATTTTCCTTCATAATTTCATTGAACATGGCCTTTAAGTCTTTTGTTTTGTCCTCAGTTTTATCCTGCACTTTTATAATTGTGAGGCTTTTTCTCTTTGAGTCATCTAAGTCATCATCAGCTGTTTCTCAAAATGTTCAAACTGGTTACTTATTTTTCCCTGTGTGTTTTCACATACTGAAGATGTGCATTCAATATTTTTATGTCTCTGCTTAACTCTTCTCTAATTTCTTGTATTGCCTTCATTATCTTCTGGTTTATGTCTTTTTTGTTTTCCTCAAATTTCTTGTCAGTGTTGGCTGATAGCATAGCTATGTCCTGGTGTAGCTCTTGCATTTCTTGTTTCATTTCCTGTTTCAATTCTAAGCATATCTGGGCCCAGAAATTATCACCTTTTTTGCCTTTTTAATCTTTGGGTTCTGCTGTTTCCAGATCCCTGGTATAGTTTTCTGGGGTGTCAGGTCTTTCTGTAGGAGATTTAGGACCATGTTTCTTCAGTGTTCTGTTACAGTGAATTGAGGTTCTGGTATTGTTGATGGGCTCTCTTTCTTTTCCTAAGATTTCTTAAATTAGACTCTTTCTGTTTTAAGTGTTATCCGATTGTTTCTGGGTTCAGCAGGGATGGGGCATGGAAAGTCCCAGTTCTGCCCAGCTCCCAGGTACACATGGGGCTCTGCTGGTGGCTACCTGGCATTGATTATAATTATTGTATTTTGTAAACTTACATACTATTGAAAATAATAATTAGGGGGGATGATTTTATGAGATATTTGTTACTGTTTTAGAAGGATACCAATGAAATGATTCAAATACCAATCTATTTTGTTGTTGTTGTTTTATAGTTATACTTCCTCTTTAGGTGTTTCCTTTCCTCCCTTTTTATTGGGGGAGGGGAGCTGCTTCTTTTCTCTGCGTCTATCAAAGATTCCTCCAAGTATTTTCTGTGAGGCTGGGCTAGTAGTTTCAAATTTTGTAAGAGATTCTTGGTCGTGAAAAAGTTTTACTTCTTTAAATTTCAGTGATAATTTTGCTGCACATAACAATCTGGGTTGGCAATTGCTGTCTTTTAAAGCTTGAAAGATCTTGCTCCAGGCTCTCCTATCTTGTAAAGTTTGCCTCAAGATATCTGCTGTACTTCAAATGGGTTTGCCTTTGTAGAATGATGTCTGTTTTTCTTTTGCTGCTTTTACTATTCCCTTTTTATTTTGTATTTGTGAGGCTTTGATTACGGTATATTTTGCCAAGTTTTGCTGTTGGTTGAGGTTATTTGCTGTTTTATATGCCTCTTGTACCTGGAAGTTAATTCTTTTTCCTAGATTACAGAATTTTTGTTGCACTATTGCAGGGAATAAATTCTTTATACTTTCGGTGCTGTCATCTGCTGTTTTTCCCACACCCATAATTCTGAGATTGGTTCTCTTTGAATCATCCATCAGCTGGTGTATCTAGCTCATTTTTAACTCTGCATTCATGCCTAATTATATCATTTGTTTCCTTATCCATGTCTTCAAGTTCTTAAATTTTGTCCTCACAATATGTGAGTCATCTTCCCCTGCTGTCACATATATTTTTCATGTCCTCAATTTCATCTAGATTTCTTCTTTAGACTTTCCACTTCTCTATTAAAATGTTTCTTTATATATTGCTCTTCCTTATTTACCTCAGCCAACTTTTTATTTGTGGTTTCCATACGCTCAGTGAGCTTTGTCTCCACTAGGACCATTATTTGTTTAATAAAATCCTTTTTAAGCCTGCTGATCATTGCTTACATTTCTTAGAGAATATCTTGGTTTAATCAGTTGGTTGACTCCTTTGTTTCTTTGCTTTTTGACTTTCTTCCCTGTGAGTTCCACTATTCCAGGGCTCATGGCATTAATTCCTGGGGTCTCAGTCATCTTTTTGGGTGCCTTGTTACGCTGTCTTCTTCTTATGTTTCTGGGACTTCATTTTAAAGGCCTAGCCAAGAGGCTTCTTTGAATAGCTTTGAGGATGTGTGGTGGGGAGTCACAATTTCTCTTTGTTCTGTGCTGGGAGTAGGCAGTTGGGGGTGGGGGGTCCTGACAGTAGGATGACCTCTGAGGTACCTTGTTCACACTTGTCCCCTTCAGCAAAGCTCTCCTGTCTGTCCTAGCTTCCCTTCCTTAAGGGGAGCACTCTCCCCCCTTGGATGTGTGCCCACTGCACCGAGACTTTCAGCAGGTTGTCAGCTTTTTTTCTCCTCTCTCTGCACCTGTCTCTTGTGCCAGTTTCTTTCTAGGTGCGGTTTAAGGGTGATCTCAAAAGCCTGATGTGCTCTTCTGAGGTTGCTTTTACTCTGATGGGTTCAGTCTGTTTTTATTTTTTATTTTTTGATGGCTCCAGCTTATGTCACTTTTCATTATGGCTGCTGAACACTGCTTCTTCTCTGGGCTCCCGGAGGCCTTTTCCAGGGGGAGCACACATTGTGTTTGTCGTATGCACTACCCTCAGGTTCGTTTATGGAGGCTGGGGCTACCGGCTGCTGATAATTTCCATTTTTCCCAGATTTGAGGTTCTGGCCTTTGGGTTTTTCCTTTGTCGGGGTGCCAGCCGCTCAGGGCCATGCCAGGTCCACTGCTGGTTTTCTACACTTCCAATATGACTTCAGAATTTCTGACCTTCCAGCACCCTCCTGTCAGTTGTTGGGGTGCTCTTTCCTCTCCTAGCGTGGTCACATGCTGCAGGCTCCACATGGGCTTTCCTCCCACTGCAGATGCGTGTGTCTCCCAGGCATTTGAAGCTTGCCTGAGGCAGGGAGCTTCCTGTGCTGACTTACTTTCTTTCTTTCTTTCTTTCTTTCTTTCTTTCTTTCTTTCTTTCTTTTCTTACTTTTTCCTCTGCTTTGGATGTTCCTTTGGGATTTCTGACCTTCCTCTGGCTTCCTTTCAGTTGTTGGTGGGCTCCTCCTTTTCCGAGCTATATTGAACAGGTGTTTTATGACTAAATTTTCAACTTTTTAAGTGGATGAATGAGGAGACATTATGCAGCTCTGTTCTTCAGTGGCCTTCTTGACATGGAATCCTGCTTTATATTTCTATTAGAGTAGAAAAAAAGCTATTTTTGATTTTTATTTTTCAGACATCCAACACCTCAGTTAAGACTTATACTTTTTAGTAACTCTTCTACACGACAGTTGAGTGAATATTTGACTTACTGTAAGTAATACTACTAATAGTCTGCTTATTAGAGCAGAAGGACGAAATTAATGTATATCAAAATATGTATATCTTCATGTGACCCGGGGATCATCGTGGACCAACAAAACCATTTCAGTAGATTCATGAGGTCAGAATTATTTCATTAAAATGCTGTAATGTTCTTCATGTCTCCATCTCATTTTCTCATGAGTGTTTGGTCAAATTCCCTAAGGCTGCACATACCTCAGCTTTCTGAGTCCTGGGATTACAAGCATGTGCTTTACTGTACTTACCTTAAGCCAGATGTTTAAGAGATTTGTCATTATTTTGGAAAATATAGATTTTCCTCATGATATTTTATTGACTTAGGTTACCAAAACATTATCATTGTTGAACAAATAATAATTACCTTTAACAGCTCTCAGTTTCACTTTTTTATTTGGGCCGCTGTTGATGGAACTCACGGATGAAAAGATGCTTGATATCCTCAAGGTTTTTTAATGTTGTTGCTAATATTTTTCTCATTTTTATTTTGAGTAAAGGAATTTTTTTAGAGAGCAAAATTTTGAAAAACTATTACTATAATGCAGAAAAAGTGAAGTGGCTAAAGCACTTTGGAGCAAGATCACAGGATAGTGTGAATTCTAAGCAATGATATTGGAGTATCTTTCCACTTCAGTGAAATATGATTAAAAACTAGCTTAATGAAGATATCATGTTAACATATCGACGTGTGAAATCACATGCACATATATATCACATATACATAAATGAGTTTTAAAAATGAAGAAAAGGAGTCTATCATTTATGAATTTCTTTGCTATTAATCTGATTTCCTATATTAATGTTATTCCTGGAAGAGTAGCCCGAAGGTAAAATATTTGTAATAAATCCATACAGTACTACTTATTCATCTATGTATTAGATGTAATGATTATAAATATTGGACTACTTTTCTTTGGCTATATTTTTAAATAAGAACTATCATTTCTTGTTAAATGGTTTCTACAATTCTTAAAGTTTCTGCGAACTAAGGTATGAAATATTTGATTTTGGATTGTGTGTTTTTGATATCATGATGGTATGAATTGGTAGGATGTGAATTTAAAAGGCCCCAAATGCGTATTTATTTAGTAAGCATTTATCAGTATTCAACTGATGTTCCTTATGGCAGATAATGTTCACATGTTTTGTTTTTAATAAAAATAAAAATTTGAAACATTCATTGTACAACATTTAGAAAATGTATATAAAAATAAAGATAATTACAGGCCATAGTTAATACATTTTTTATTTATTTTTTCTAGTCATTTGACCATGTCAAGAATATGCATACATGATGCAAAATATATTAAGATAAAGTTTTACATATGTGTATAATATTTCATGGCCTATATATTTCACTTAAATATATTTCCACAGTATTTTTAACATGTTAATTTTAGTTACTTGTTCACCAATCTGATTTACCATAATTTCACAAATTACTTATAATTGGACATTTAAATTTTTTATTGTTTTCTTTTAAACAGTGTGCTTTGCATATGCACGTCTTTTCTAACCGTAACTTCGTACATTTAATACATTATTGTTTACTTAGCTTCCATTTGTGGACTTAGAATTGCCAGATCAGTCAGTATACATTGCTAAGATTTTCTTGACAAATTGTTCATTAAGAAAGTTAGACTTTCTTTAAATAAATATAAACCTACACATTTTTCCACCTCTATCTTATGTGATATATGTGCGACCTCCTTGCTCGTGAAACTGTGAGAAATATTGGTTGGAAAGGACGGTTTAAAGAGATTATGTAAAGTAAAAGTTTCAATGTTATGCGTATGTGAGCATGAACTCTTCCTTTTGAGCCCAAGGCTTGCTAAAGCATAAATATACACTACAGACTCCTACTACATATGTGAAGAGTTAGGTATCTGGTCCCAAAACAATAGCAATTAAGCTGTATATATCATAAAGGATGGGGGAAACACATGAGTTAGAATTTGTGGACTGAAAGATCAAGGCTCAGACTGCAGAGGTAAATTTTAGAAGTTCGTTATAACAGGGTGTTTTTTATGTTTGGGATGATGAAGGGTAATCTTCTGTCAAATAATAAGCAGTTACCTCTTTGGAACCTACTGTGAAAATTGCCAGGGTGTGAGGTCAGTAGTCACAGGGGTTTTGATGGCATGTTGGTGTGAATGCATGCCTGCTCTTTCCCAGAACTCTGCAATTAACACCTTATTATTTCATGCTCTCAGAGAAAGTAAAGATATCAGTCTGTCTGAAAATAAGACCTGTTAGCAGAAATCTTCTATAGAAATGAATTGTCAGGTTCAATTGTCTTTAGTATTTAACCTGCTTTGAGTGACCTCAAAATGCTGAAATACGTTGGGCAAGCTTTTATTTTGTGACATTTTCTAATGATCAAATTGATTAGGCCTACATGAATACAATTAGCACATCCTCTTTCTTTCAGAGTGAAATTATTGCTAACTTAAAAATGCTACTGTCTGGAAATTGCTGAATGGTCTTAATGGGAAATATCCTCGTATGTAATTAAACTGAGACAAAGGAACATATTTTCCTTAAAAGTGTATTTTGTACAAAGAAAATGACTTATTAGAGAGCAAATAAGACATTTAGAGGTCACTACTTTAAAACTGAAGATTAGAAAACATAGTATAAATATATAAAGTAATTTAAGTGTACTGCTGTCATAATGTGTTACAGCAAATATATATATATATATAGCAATGGAGAAATAGGTCATAGGTCTGTGAAGAGGAACTTATCTCAGACCTGGTCCTACCTACAAGGAGTAATTGGACTGCTACGCAGTGGTGACTCCGAAAAACGTGTTGCTAAATGAGCTATTCAATTTAGGATGTGACTACGACCAAAAATAGCAACATCCTGCTTCTGTCAGTGGGGTTGGGATCCAGGATATCCTGTTATGGAAAATATATTTTCTTCTCCAGAAATATACGTGAACAATTTATTTTATTAATCTGCCACCTGTGAGAATGAAGTAAACTAAAGAATTTTAGTTTATAAGATAAGATGAGAACTGGGGAAGTGAAGTAACCACAAGTAGTCCTGTTGCAGCATGTGTATTCTGCACTTTGGCTGTGCCAAAATGTTACACATATCATTCATCACAGTTTTGAACCACAGGGGAACCCTCAAAGGGAATTAGTTTGGAAACTTGGTTTCATTTATAGTTGAAGGCTTCTGCTCTGACATTTTTAAAAATATCTCTTGTTTGGGGTTAATTGAACTAGTCAGATTAGTAGTAATTGAGTATTTAGTGTGTTATGGGTAGAATTTATTAACCATTTCACAAGGGAATACAGATTTACTAATTTCTAGTCAAGCATAACCCTTGTAAAATTGTGTTCTGTGATTCTACACCTAAAAAACTGTGGTTAAAATTACATTCTGAGGGAAAAAGATTTAATAATGAAATTAGTTTTCTACCTTAAATGTGACAAAAAGTAACTTACATTTCCGTTCTAGGTCCTTTTTTGTCAATATACACCATCACAGGAGAACTAATGGTTGTTTTTCTAGAGATGTTTTTTAGACTACTTAGCAAGCCCATGGTGAAGTTCCTTTTTTGCAGTTAATTACCGCATGACTTTTGTATGCAGTGCGAAGTCTGTGGGAATGCTCTCAGGCTACACCTTTCCCTATGATAGACACGCCAGTGTATGTTTACTCAGCCCAACAGAAAGAGCAGATTAGTGATTTTGGGCTTAGTTCTTTGTTTCTGTAGGAGACCCTAAGAACTAATGGGACTTGGGGCCAAACATTGCCAATGAGCTGACTGCTAGTGGGTAAGAGCTAGTGCGTGGAATCTACCATCTGCCTGATCTGAGCGCTAGAAAACTTTGAAACTAATTCTCACTCTTACTATACAAAAAATCCTACTTTCATGAACTGAGATTTATAGTAGTTAGTTGGTACGTTGCAAATAAAGCACTTAGCTTCTAGAAATATTGATCTTTGATTTTGGAATTATCAATAATTCTGCCATCTGCATTCTTAGTTCATGTCCTTACAGTTCTATCCAGGTTGGGGGAAAAGAAGTGCACACTTTCTTTGTAAATCAGGTCTGTAGGATACTGTTTGTGTATTCGGACATTTAGCATCTGATCTGGATTTGTGCCTGGCTCCATCTGACCTACTCGTGATCTCACTAGTCCTGCAATTGTTAATTTGTAAGGTTATTATGGCAACTAAATGAGTCAGTGAATGTGTGTAGTTGAAAGAAGTCTGTTACATAGTGAGAATTAAACTCACCTCCTTACTTCTTTTTAATGTCTTTTGGAAACCATGATCTTTTGAGTTAAATGTTATCAAATGCCTTGAGATTTTAGTTTTGTTTTCATATATTCCCTTTGGCTTAAAATCCTCCTCATCTTTTTGTTTGTAATATCATTTCAGGCTCCTATATGGTAGTGGATGCGTCCGATCACGACCCTGGAGAAAAAGCCCGACTCCAGCTGCCTACAATGAAGGAGAATGATACTCACTGCATTGACTTCAGTTACCTCTTATACAGCCAGAAAGGGCTGAATCCTGGCACGCTGAACATACTGGTCAGGGTGAATAAAGGACCCCTTGCTAATCCGATATGGAATGTGACTGGATTCACCGGTAGAGACTGGCTTCGAGCTGAGTTAGCAGTGAGCACCTTTTGGCCCAACGAGTATCAGGTAATTATCCGTGCTCCTCTGTTGTTACGCTTTGCAACGTTGTATTCCGTGGTATGTTTAATGTGTGTAAAAGAGCTTGTTACTTTTGCTTCCTCTTCCTCTATTCTTGAGGTTTTGGTTATGTTGATGAACAACCTTCAGAGTGGAGAAAATGTTTCTGTGCATAGAAAAAAGTGAATCCGTGCCCAAAATTTGTTCATTTGGCGAAGAGATTCTTACTGGCCTTCTGAGTTTTATAGAGTTTTGGAGTAGTCCTTAAATTTTGAATGCAGTATGTAGACTGGACGGGTTTATTAATTTCTTAAAAATAATACTTGAAAAATTAAGTAGTATTTTATAAAGTGTTACACTGAATGCATTTACATTTTTTGTCGTTTAAATAGAATATAAAAATAAGCAAACAAAAAAGACAGATCGTCCACAGTATCATTGGAATTTTTACCCCAGGAAATGTTTAACCTGATTATGTTTCATCTAAGCAATGAAGAATATTGGTACTTCATATTTGTATGACCAACTTTATACTGTTTAAGAAAAAAAAAAAGTCTTATTTATAAGTTTGGAAAGTTGTTCTATAGCCCTCCACTGTGAAGATCCGTCTCTAGAAACAGAAGCCTTAGTTTGTAAAAGCTCATTTTTTATCAGATCTTGAGGTTTAGATGTTTAAAAGACGTACTTATTTGCTGTTTATTTTACAGCCTGATAGAATCCATTTATGTGAAAACACATTTTTATAGTATTGTTGGTGCTAGTATAGAAAACCACAGCAGATTTCTGCTTTTTTATAAAATGAACCATTTCTTCAGGTTCAATTTGCCTTTAGTGAGATGGAATGCAAAACATCGTTTCTCATGCTTTTTCTTGCATCGATTACTCTTTATTTAAAGCATCTTGCATCGTAGGGTTGGCTTCACAGTTAAGATTCTTAGTGCCTGTTGCGACCTCAGTGCATTTTCACCTGGTACTCGTTGATTTTATTATTTCTGAAGCCATGTGTGATGGCATTCTTTTTCATCCTGGAGAACCATCTTGTTCAAGGCTCGTATCTTTGGGGCACGGGGCTGCTGAGACTGGGGTAGGAGGGAAAATTGTGTGTGTTAAACTGGTGCTATAGCAGCGGCAGCAAGATCTGGGGTTCATCTCTGACCTTGGGTGGGTGCATGCTGTCATGATTGCATCAGTTTCCAGCGCGGCATGAGTATTCTAATTTCCTAAGAATCTGTCCTTAGAAGTTAATGGAATGCTGGAATAAAGAAGTGTAATTCAACAGAGTGAAACTGCCCACATGTTCAGCTGCCATAATGCAATCTCAAGACCCAGATATCAAGTTAATCTAACAAAACTTTTAAAGTGTGAGTGCTGGGGTTAGATCTGCTCCGTTAAATCCTGTTTGCTATTTGCTTCATGTGTAGCTCTTTAAGGAATCCAGTTGCTAGTTTTTCTTTTAAAAAACATAAAGGCAGATTTAGTTAAATCATTTGCCTGTGATGTACTTATCTCCCTTTAGAACCAAGAGGTGGCATGGATATAACTTTTCTCCTAATCTCTTACAACATCTAATGTGACCTCACTAATATTAATAAAATGTCTATCTGGCACCGGTTCTGGTGATGTAACTTATAATACAAATTACAGTGCCTTGAACTGGATAAAGAGTCTTTGCTTAGCATCATTCTGCAAGACAAACTGTAGGTCCTAAGTGCCTATGATGGTTTATTTAGGTAAGCAGTGTAAAAAGTGTCAGTATGAATTTGCACTGGTCAGGGAAATTCTTTTGGAAATGGTTAGTTAGAGGAAAAAAAGAAAAGAAAGAAAAAGACTGAATACATGGAACCTGATGGTATTTGTCTTATTGCTGAATATATGTCATTTCTTAAGCACTTAATTTGTTTCTGTTCTTACTCAGTAACCTACAAAACTTAGTCAAGGAGAGTAATTGTGTTTACAAATTTATTCATGTATATAGTACTCAGTACTTCACGGGAGTGATGTTTTCATCAATCGGTTCAGCATTTAGTTAACTAGCTGTATCTCTATATCAATTATTACAAACAATATAACATAGCAAATGCCATATTTATGGGGCATTTAGTTAATAGAAAATATGAGAAAACTCTCCCATGCATTATTGGTAACTTTAAAAATCAAGTATTTTCATGTTTATGATTAAGTGCTGCTTTCAAAGCAAAACCTGGTAAAATATTTTGACAAGTGATTAGATCCTACTATTATTGTTATTATTATACTATTACTATTACCTCTTTATATTTAAAGAGATATCTATTTGCTTTAAGTACTAGATATCAGAGGTCGGGTTTAAAGGACTTATTTCTGTTTTTATTGTTGTTTGGTTTGGGTGTTGTAGGGGTCTCAGTACCGTGGGGACCCCAGAACAGCTGAGGAGGGGTTGGACAACGGAGTAACCACACTCTGGAGACTCACTTTGGTCAGCACAGTTTGATTTATTTTGGAAGTATAGAGCTTAAATAGACTACGGTAATGCATAAGTCATCTTGGGCCAATTAGTGAAGCCTTAAGGAGCAGGTTCACGCAGAAGGAGGGAGCGAGTGGAGGAATGAGGATGGGGCCGCCAATCAGCAGTTTGTCACTGGACACGTGGAGTGAGGCCTGCCTCGGATGCCAGCTATGTGGTGAAGCCTGCTGGTACCGAAGTGTCCTGGACTTGTGCTAGATAGGCTTCAACCCAACCTGAATACCCCAAAGTGTGTGTGTGTATATGTGTGTGAAAAGGGTCAACTTGTATTTACAGATGTACTCTTATCATAGGAACAAACATGATTAAACGTTTCTTTTCCTCTAATAGAACCTGCTCAAGTAATTGGTTAACATTCCAGAAATTTTTCAAATAAATATGAAATAATTTAAAAAAGGAATTTAAAAAGAAAATAACCTTCTCCTTAGGGAAAAGAAAAGCAATACTATATTTGGCTTTGACCATAAAAAAAGAAAGCGTAGCCATTGCTCCCCTAAAATATCTAACTTTTTAAAAGAAGATTGTATTAGACTCGTCTGGATGAATTAACTTTGGATTAAGCACAAACTTAACCAATGAACTAGACCCAGTGTATTTCATTATTTGTTATTTCATAGTTTTTTAATATGATTTTTTTGGAAATGTGTTTGTTCTGCAAATAATTGTTCTTCTTCATGTTGGTACAACTGTTGAATGGATAAAAATACTGACTGTGTGGGATGGTAAATTGTATGTTTGATTCCAGCCACCTTTATGCGAAAGAGTACCCTTGACTATTTACTTTTTATAGTACACCTGAATAAGCAAATGCAAATTTGATTGCTTTTGACAGGTATTGCATTAAAACATTAATATATGAGAAATTTTCCCCACTCATTTCTTCAGAACAATAGATGTCTTTTGAACGTAGTATACTTATAATATAAATTATCATGTTTCGTTTATTCTATTTGTCATGGCTGCAATGTACTATTTTATGTTTTTTTTTTTTGTAGACTCAGCCTCATATTGCCGATTCTTAAATTGATTGCTAAATAGAAGTAAAAAGTACTTTTGAGGCACCATCTCAATGTTACATTGTAACTGAAAGTCTGCCCACCTCTATTACTGTAATTTTCTCCACCCTGGAAATCTGACCTGCATTGTGTGTGTGTAAAGCTAAATTCTGCCTTGGGATTAAAGCCATTACTTTCTTACTGAACAGTGAGGTTGTTACTAAATGAGGCAGACAGAGGACGTGCATAACTTGCAAAACTATTAGTGGAAACCTAATCTGCTGTTTTCCATTAGCTGGGTGCACATCATTAATCACAAAAATGATGCGTGATGAAAACTCCAGGGTTTTGGCTGGAAATTGGAGAGAGACAAAACAGCAGAAAGCGGCTCCCCTTAGCCTCCATCACTGAGAAACAAACACTGGACTGCTGCAAGCTATTGTCTTCGTAACATTTCCGTGGGTTTGAAAAGATCTAAGAACTGGACAGTTCTGTTTTTTTTTTTTTTCCTACTTATTAAAGGATTATATTAACATGTTTTCTGGTATTTTGGCAACAGAAAGATTTCTACGCTCTAGGGATTCTTCTGGCTCTGGGTCTAAAAAGATCAGCTGTAAACCCAGTGAATGTTTATCTGAATGAAAGCTTCAGCCAGAAGTGGTGATGCAGGCCTGTAACCCCAGCACTCTGGGAGGTTGAGGCAAGAGGAACAAAAGTTCAAGTCTGACGTGGGCCACATAGTGGCTTAGTGAGACCCTGTCTCAAAATAAAAAGGACCTGGGATGTAGTTCAGTGCAATGGCTGTGGGTTCAACCTCTGTACTGTTGAAGAAAATGCCTTGAAAGAGTGAGGAGGAAGGCCCATCACCCTCAGCGGCTGCTCTCAGAACTCTTCGGGTGTTGCTGGCCCTCATGCATCCATGTACAGCCCCACGGAGGCAAGTGGCAAGGTGTTTCCTTCCTAGATGCATTTTGTTTTTCTTTTTGCTCTTTCTTTCTCTATTTCTTCCTTTCTTCCTTCCTTTCCTTATTTATTTAGGAAGTAGTACTGAGAATTAAACCCAGAAATCCAGACCCTCCCCCACTCCCCCTGACTTGTGTGAGACAGAATGATGCTATGTCACTAAATTGCCCAGACGAGTCTTGATTTCAGAGTCTTCATTTCTCAGCTTTCCAGAGTGCTAGAATTAGTACAGGCATCTTCCACCATCCCAGGATGAGGTCATATGTGTGTGTGTGTGTGTGTGCGTGTGTGTATAAAGATATACATATGACATAGATGTCTATATAGACAGATATCAGATATGTAATTCTTTTATGTTCAAGCATTGCTAAGTGACCTTGGCTTATTAGCGTAGATAGATACTGAGACATATTGTTAGGGTTTTTTTTTTAATTTGCTATACAGTCATTATGGTCATTCTTCTCATTTTGTTCCATTTTGACAAGATTTCCTAGTATCTGATTTCTTGCTTTACTTTTTTTTTTTGAGACAGGATATTATTCTGGTACAGGCTAGTCTTGAACTCAGTATGTAGCCCAAGATGCCTCGTATACATGGCAGTCTTCCTGCTCAGCCCTCTGAGTGCTGGAATTACAGGCATGCACCACCTTGCCTGGCTTACGTGGTTCTGAAGAACTGAACTCAGGGCTATGCGCTTGTGAGGCAAGCACTCTAACAGCTGTACTATTCCTCCAGTCCTGCGCTTTTCCTTTCGCAGGTAATGCTGACTCTGTGATGTGGTTCTGGTTAATGAGTTAGAAGGGAAATCAGCCTGTGGAGTTCATAGAGAGATTTTCCTCTTTAAGTACAAAAGAGAGAGAGGCAGTATGCATGAGAACACGATGCCTGGCACTCCTGCAGTCACCGTGTACTGTGACAAAGGATATCTTGACCAACCAAGGGTAACAGGAGACGGTATGGATGGAAGGTAGGCTATGCCTTCAGAAAAATGAAAGTAATGATAATGAAATAATAATTAAAACAACAGTAGTAATAACAACACTGTTGCTGAACCCATATTTAGATTAGAATTCTGCTGTGCAATTCAAAACATCTTAATACATTTTATCTCTTTACTCTTGAAAAGTCAATACATTGCTTCTGGGCAGTGAATGAGACACGTAGCAGAACTGAAAGAATGTTTACTTAACTATGAATAAAGTAATTCGTATTTTCCAGTCTCGTTGAAGTTCAGACATAAGCCTACATGCTTAAAGAGTTATGCTGCAAGACAATAAATTTGTGAATAAAGGGAAGGAAGGAAGAAACAAAGATCTGTTGAGTATCTACCACATGTAGGACACTGGGCCAGATACTTTCATGCATATCCTCCAAGGAATGTTTGAGCAAATGCTGAGTTAATGTCTCTTACCTTGGTAGATGGGACAAGTTGCTGATTATCTAGTAGTGGTGGGCAGACTTGTTTCCCCCCTAGTCCTCTTGAGAGATTTAGGCAGGCTTTAGGAAATTTGAATTTCATCCAGATCCAGTGAGTGTGGCCCTGAGCCACAACGACACAGGCTTATTTTAGTTATGGTCGGAGTAATTGCCTAACGTGGTCACTATGGCTCATTTTTACATTGACAAAACTTATTTTTGTTTTGATAGGCTTTTAACAAAGTAGGCTTTTGTGGCTGCTGTTTAATCTTAACAGTTCTCTTTGTTGCATTGCAACTATTCCAAATGGAATCAAAAATTCCAATGCTATTACAGTTATTCTTTTTAAAACTTAGCACCCTGTGAGTTTGAGTTCTATTTCCTAATGAGGGTTTGCTTTTATTGCAAAATATATATACTCTGCTTGGATTCTAAACTCTGTATTGATTTATTGATAGTTTATGGTAGCGTAAACAAATATAAACAAGTGAATTCTGCTGTGTAAGAAATAGCAATTATACATGCATGATGGAAATCGGCTATCACTGTTCAGTTGTACGTTTTTTATTTATAGCAGCAGAAGCTGGTGTACTGTCTTGTTATTTTTGTTTTGAAACATATTTCCATGAAATTAATTAAATTCCCATTTCATAACTGATTAAAGATAATGGACATTAAGGAGAAATAGACATTGCTTATTCAATATCTGGCTTTCTTTTTCCTTAAGAATTTGTTTTATCCCCATGTAAAACCTGAATATTCCAGAGTATTGGAAAAGTTGCTTGCTATCTGCTTGCTAACTCAGCTTATGTTGAGGTTAGCTTGCTTGCTAAGTCTGAGTTAATATATTTTATTTCTTTTTGCATATGTCTATTAATTACTTAGTACATACTCATTGGATCAATGCTCATGGAGTAATATAGTAGTGAACATTTACTTTTAAATTTTATTGTAGTGAGAGACATATTAGCATAAATTCCACTCAAAATTCTCCCTCTCACTGTGAACACACTTGTCCCACCATTCTTGCCACTTTTTGGAGTAGTTCTGGGTATTCTTGAGTTCTTACCATTATGGACAGTTTTCCTGTTCGGCTGCCTCCATGTCCAGAACCTTTTTTACTCATTTATGACAATATTTTTCAAGTAAAAACCTTTAAAGTGTGTCCTGTTCCACCTTCCTCACTGGCACTATGTCTTTTGGGCTTACCCCAAAGTAGGATGACCATGAAAGGTAAATATTTGAATCAGTTTAGGACATCAGCACGGCCAGGTCCATGCAACGAAAGACAGTCGTGTACAAGAACTTACAAAACTGTTTCAGAAAGTGCCAAGGTTAATGAGATAAACAAGCTCAAAGCAAGGAGGAAGGACTGTTTTGAACAGAGTTAATGTATCTTTGACTGTAATACATCTGTAATACATTTATAAAACGTCCACCATATTTTTCAATGATTCCTTGTTAAAAAGTACGTCCAAGCATAAAATGTCAGATCCCTTTTCTTCTAATCAGTTTCATGATATTTCTCACAAATGCTATAATATAATATTAGTGCAATGTGATGCTGTACAAGAAAAATATAGGCAATAATTTCAAATTAACTTTATTTTGTCTGCTGACTTTGATATTTAAATAAGATTATTTTTTAGGAATTTCTAATTTCTATACAATAAAAATTCCTAATTGAGGTGGTTTCTGTATTTTCGTTTTGAAGAGTGATTCTTGAATTTTAATCTGTATGCAGTATATGAATAAAATACTGAACTTTCGAGGGAAAACAATAGTGGGTTAAATTATGCTTGTATCTACAATTGAGGTTTGGAAATAAGACATAATGGTTGGAGTAATTGGCTGCTAGATGCGAGGTCCTGGGTTCAGGTTTGACTAACCTCGCTTCCCCAAAATACCTGAAGTACTTTTATGGTGAGTTAATTTTTAGTTGTTAGAATTTTGTGGAAAAGTGAAATTATGTGATTGTCAACTTCAGTTAAGAGAGTGTAGTAGAATTAAAATCTGATGTAATATTAGAATTATGTTTACTATTTCTTCATTTTGTTTAGAATCTAATTCTCTTATAGTACCAGTTAGAATATAAAGGAAAGCAAACTTTGGACACTATAAATACATATTTTATATAATCTAATAGACAAGTTACACTAATTTTAGTACCCTGATTTTCAAAACCTGTTCTTTAAACTGACGGTATAGCACTAGCTGCTTGGTTCATAGTATTCTTGCATTTAGCTATAAATAGCTTCTGTTCTCACCAGCGGCATCCTCGGATGAGAATTAGATGCTTAATATTCTTTGAATGACTTTAAAAAGTCATTCTTGGCTTCTAGAAGCAGTAAATCAATTCTCATTTTATGTTTGGAAATTAGGTCTATAGTAATGAATTTATACCAGGTAATACTTCTTTAAAGTAATAAGGAATGAAAAATTTCCAGTGTATAGAGTACAAAGTTTGTTCCAAATATAAATATCTTTAGAGCCTAGTACTTTGCAACTGCAGCATAAATATTGCACTTAGAAACAAATACGGTGTTTCTGATTTGGCTGTGAACTATATAGTGGTCTAAGGCTTATAATGAGATAAAAAAAGTTTAGTTTCATACTATAATACCAAGATGAATTGCTCTGATTGGATTTTCTTTGTTTCCTTTATATGTTCTCTCCCGATCATTTTTAAAGGGAGATTTAGAGGGACAGTGAGTAGGTAAGAGGATCAGTAGAAGCTCAATGATAAATGCACAGCCAAATAACATTATTGAGCATGTATTTTCTCTTAAGTATTGTGGTATGCTGTAGTAAAATTAGAAGTAGGATACCCTCCCTTTTTTGCATGGTAGTAGAAAATAAAGCAGATACTGGTTTGATATTTTAGGTCAAGATTTGGACTAGATGTCATTTGACCCATGTTCTCTGTCAAGTCCATTTGGTCAAAGCCTTGTGTACATATAGTGACGGTGTTGTGGGACCTATTGAAATTCAGCCCCTATGATATGGGATGATAGCTAGCATACTCATGACAAGTTTCATGGTGCATCCTAGAAGAGAATAGAAAAGATTTTAAATTTTCTTCCAGCATTTAAGTAATGAGAAGTCACCAAGTTTAACATAAGACACTCAGAGTAGCCATGCGCAACTGTCTAGTTTTTCTCTGAAGGTCTTCTGTGAATAAGCCATTCATGCATTTATTCCTTTATTTAATTTTCTATTTCACAAGTATTTATTAAGCATCTTAATCAATGCCAGGCACTGTTTTTTTTTCTAAGTGCTGAAATCTTAAAGGTTCTGTTCTCCCAGAATTCTACTCTAGAGGTGAAAAGAAGGGGAAAATCGGAAAAATGATACAAAGACCAGAAATGCAATAGTCACCAGAAGATCATGAAAATAAAATTTAAGAAATTGAGAGCTGGGGTCATGAAAAGTACGTCACATGAGTTACTCTAGGAAGAAATGGGGGGGGGGGGGGGAAGCCCTGCATAACCAGAGATCTGAATGCCAAAGGGACCACGCTCTGCAAACTCAGAGAAAGTGCATGGCTGGGGGGGGGGGGGGCAGGTATTCTAAAGCCAGACATCTTGAAGGAGGTGATTGGCAATGGAGAGGGGCAGAAAGAGCCTCAGTGGGAAAACATTATCTTTTTAAAGGTAAGATGGTCAGATTCGAGTTCTGTAGAGTTTTGCAGCCAAGGACAGAGTGAATGCACACAGGGCGCCCACTGCAGGAGCCTCTTGGTTGGCTCTCAGTGTCCTTGATGTTTGGGCCTTGCCTTTGTGTTCTTCCTTAGTCTTTTTACTGCTTACTCTGCTCACAGCTCGGACTGTGTCCCAACTTGACAATGGCAGCAGTTTCCTAGTTGTTTTCCTTGCCTTAAACTCTCTTATGAATCAGTTACTTTTTTTCTCCTGTTAATGATGTCAGCACTTGAGGTGGAGCCAATGTTTCTATGAAGCCAAGTCTTGTCTTCATTTGAGCTCCTTTGCAGTTTAGCTGTCATCACCACTCCAATATTTTGACCTTTAATTTTTTACAGGTCCCCTGCTTTTGTCAAGCTGCTTTAATTTTCTTTGCACAATTTGTCAACTCTCTCTGCTTTAATTGTTCTTCAGACAATTTAGTCACTATCCCCTCCCCTTTTGGTTTTACAAATGATTTATATATCTTCTAAAATTCCTGTAATGCCTTATTTCTTCTTTTCCTTCATTTATTTCCTTACCCAATTCTCTTTATCCTTTAGGACCCAACTCCAGGTCCATTTTTGCTAGGAAGCCTTTGCTAAACACTTGAGTACTTGATGATTGTTTCCATCTATTTATACTGAATGCACTGCAGATTTGCAGTTACATTTCTTCTCCCCCTAAATGGATTAAGAGCCCATGATAAAATGGCATAGGTGTATGAAACAACTTAGTGTATGGCTCTTTGTACTTTAGAATGCAGTTGGTAAATAAAAAGAATCCCCATAAAACATTTGATCACAGAGAAAATGACAGTTGTGTTTATTTTAGAGAAAAGACTATGGGAAAATAAGTGATTTACGTAAGGCGATGTCGCCAGCCGGAATTGAGCTAAGTCCCTGTACTATGAAATTCTAGTCCTTCTCTGTGTGTGAGGATTTTATTAACAATATTTTTGTGTCAGAAGAAAATTTGACTCACTGGTAATTTTTCAATGAGAGTAAAAGAATAAGGTTATAACTGTTTTATATCCATGCCATTTCCTAGGAAATTAATTTTTGATATTATGTGCTTTTTTATTTTTTGTTATGGAATGGTTGGTTCTACAGATTGTGTTTAAAAATTGAATTGATGAAGTAAGCTAGAACTTGAAGGACAGCTCACAGTTTAATATCTTAATGAACTGAGTTTTTTTTTCTTTCTTTCTTTTCTCATTTTTTTTTTAAAAAGGTGTATTTGTGATGACCACTAGGATCAAACCCTTCATCCTGAGATATATTTCCAGACCTTTTTTTTTCTTTTCTTTCTTTCTTTTTTTTTAAAATTTTGAGACAGGGTCTTACTAATTTGTTAAATTGTCCAGGCCTGGGGCATGCGTGGGTTCTTCCTGTCTCAGCCTCCCAGTGTGCTGGAAAGACAGATGTGCTCTACTTTACCTGGTTTGAGCTGAATGTAAAAATCATTTCCATAAGCAAGTATTGAGTTGATACTTCCTGCTTAAAGTTAACCTGAGTTCAGGGAAAATTCAAATAAAAACTGTGAAAAACAGTTTTCTGTGAATACAGTGTCCACTATAGCATTTTTTTTATGTGTTGATAATTTTTGACACAGGTGAAAGTTAAATGAGGCTCAGCTCTACAGTTTTCTCTTCAAGTCTGTATGTGTTTGAAAACACTGTAATAGACCAGTGGGGAAGGAATATCTTCTGGTGGAGATAATATATCTTTGGCACCTTGCAGTATTTAAATAAAGTCTAAGTAGCCAAAGCAATAATAACATTAAAGGTTCAGGAAGGGACAAGGGCATAGACTCTGTGGTTAGACAAAAATTGAATGCCTGTTGCAGATCTGTTGAGGAAAAAAAAAAAAAAAAAACTATTTAGACTTCTCAGTTGCAAGGCATGGATAGCAGCCTCAGGAAGCCAGAACCCAGCATACTATCTTATTGTGTAAGAAGGGATAGACACACTGGTGTGACTGGAGTGGAAGAACTTGAAAGAATGAGGAACATGGGTTCAGCTGAATAGGCCAAGCCCTGTTGTTGGGAAGTTTACAAATCCAGGTTGGGAGACAGGCTTGTTTATTTTCATTCCTAAATGCCTGTGGGTCACTCAGAAGAGACTGACCGGCTGAGCAGCACACCGACAGTGGTATTTGTCAAAGGTGTCAGGCCTGTGTTTCTCAGATCAAAGGTGGCCCTGACTCCTGCGCTGGCCCCGAACACGCTGCCGTGATTCACATCCCGTCTGTTCAAAGCAGCATCTGGAGGCGGTGACGATCCGTGATTTTGGAAGCAGACCTGTGGGAAGGAAAGAATATTTTTTTCTACTATGAAACATGGAAATTGATTTGTTGTGAAAGGTAATCAAGTTTTGAGAGACAAATCTGCGTTAAAAAATGTCGATTCAAGGATTCTTCCTCTGCCGCCAGAATTACTAAATGTTCATGTAAGCTTTTTATTTTTTTGCCGTGCTGGATTCACTGGGGAACTTCCCTTATTGTAAACGATGAAGGATGCCCAGATGATGCGCTTCTCTTCCATCTGCCTGATAAGTCCTTAATCTCCGACACCTGGGTAGCTTCTAATCCTTCCCTCCCTTTCTGTACCAGTGGTTCCAAGTCTGACAAGTTCAGTGTTACAAGGGCCAAGTGTGTGTCCTTGTGCCATAAAAGAGTGTGCCACTCGGCCCTGCTCTCCTGGAAAATAAAGCGGATGGCTATTCACAAATGGACCAGCTGGATTTAATACAACAAAGTTAGTAAATGGCATTTACTCTGGGCCCTAGAGAGCTCCATGGATTGGCAGCAGGAAGCTCCTTGTTCCTGTGGCGAGTTCCTTTCTGAGCATTGTCAGTGTACTGCTTTTGTGGTGCAGTGAAAGGTCCTTTCTGCATTTCTTACTGCCATTTGCTGCTCGGTTTGGAGCCAGTGGAGTTACTTGCTTGGTGCCCTAGCTGTAAGGTTCAGAGGTTTTAAATGACTTATTTATTTATTTATTCATCTGGCTTGCTGTGTGTTCTGCTTTGGAAAAGCAGCAAGCCAGAGAACACAAGAGCAACCGTGTCCACTGTTTTTAAGTTATCAGTATACCAGTTTTTAAATTAAGTGGTCTACTGTGTCAAGAGGTTATCCACTGAATTGAATTTCAGCTTCGAATCTCACTGTCGTCTCAGGTTTGGGAAGAGCTCATGTTGCATAAATAATTCCCTTATCTCAGCCACATAAACCTCTAATGCTCATCTCTACACCCAGTGGAACCATGAATAGCTGTCAGCTACTTTTTGGAACGACAGGGAATCAGAGAGAAACACAACACTATCTACTTTATCTGCTTTTCAGGAAGAAAGCCTGGTCATCTATAACTAACTTAAGAAAGTGTGGTTGTGGTTAGGCCTGGGCAGAGTTATTCACTGAGCTTAAAGTGGAAAAAAAAAAAAAAAGATTGCTCATTTTCCAGTACTGTTGCATCTCTAAATAGTCATGATATAAATGGAAGCCATTGGTTTCTAGGAGCATAGATCGAAAAGTTTTATTTTACTTTATGTATTCAGTTTAACTCCCACTGGATTGATGAGGGAGATTCTCAAACCTGGGGGGGGGGGGTGTTATTTGGGGAATGGGGAATTTTCTGTAATATTAGTGGGTATTCATTAATCTTGAAAAGGAGGAGACATTTTATAAAATGAATGTCTTTATTTAGAGGTAATTATGTGGGAAATACAAATTGGAGTGACATTTGAACTTTTATTACAACCTAGCCAGAGAAAATTTCTGTAATTCCCGAAGGGTATTAAAGTTGTATCTTAAGAAGTTGTTTTACAGAGTCTGATGGAAAGGACTCTGGAGGCAATAATTCCCCGGGGGAGGAAGGCCCTCGTGAGTTGTGTAGCAGCTACTGCTCCATTCCGATGTGGCTGGTGTTTCTCGTGGTGGAATTGGCCAAGGCTGCTGCACCTCGTCTCTGAGGTTTGTGCACTGCTTGGATGATCCCTAAATACTTTTGACTCATCACGAGTTCTCCTCTGTCACAATCATTTGTGCCTTCAGCCCCGTCCCGGCAGCCCTACTTATACCCTAAACTTTACCTACGACTCATTCCGATACTAGGCAAGAATCTTACCAATGGCCGGGAAAACTGAGAAGTGAAGGAGTGGATACCTCTGTCAAAACCTTTAATAAGAGTCATTAAAAAAAATTCTAGTAAGTGCTCAATTGGCTTAGAATTAGTGACAAATTAAAAAAGAAGTTTCACTTTGAACTGAGTCACTCTTCTGTAGCAGGGTTGTAATTTATAACTTCTTGACCTATTTTCCAGTAGTCCTGTGGTGAGACATTTAATATGACATAGCAACCCCATCATTTTTAATGCCCGAAGTTATTATATAATTTATTTAAAAGTGACATATAATTATCTCTGTAATTATCTCCGGATCCTTTCCCCCAGCCGGCTTTAATGTAGGCATGCGTCCACTGATGCCCCGTTTTCTCCCTCCAAACGCGGAAAGTTTTCATTATTCTCATAAAGATGTGCATTTGCCTGCTTGAGGCCTCTTCTTCCTGGCCAGATGTCCTCAGACAGGGCTTAGTTTCTTTTTTTCTAAAGTTCCTCTCAAATTGCCCTCTCCTACCATGTAGCGTAGTTATTATCCTTTACATATAGCTAAAAATTATTGTGTTCAGACAGGGAGGCTGCTCTAAGCTTTATGACGTTTGTCGCCTAACTGGGTTAATGGGTCTTCCTTTTCTTCCATAGGCCTCAAAACCTGCATTATCTTAAAAAAACAAAGCAGAACTTTCTCGGAAGAACTTTTTTTTTCTTTTAGCTCTCTCTCTTCTAGTATTTACTTCTCATTCTTCTTAATACAAACAGTTCTAAGTATTTGGTCAGTTTTGTTTTATATATGTTTAGTATTAATGAAGTATTTTATGAGTATATCACTGGCACAAGATAGAAAGAATAATAAATGATATATACGTCTGTCCAAAAATCTGCTTAATATATCTGGAACTACAGCTCAGTGGTGGAGTAGCCTATCCTGCCTTGATTTCAATCCAGCACCATAAGGGATTAATCAAACGAAACATACCCTTCCTCCATCCCATGAAAAACTCTGTTCTGAATTTTTTGTCCATTGTTTTTTCCTTGCTTTCAAGAAATATGTTAAGTTTTATAAAAAACAATTCAAAATATTTTACGAATACTGTTAAGCTTCATGATTGTCACCTTGTTTCTCTCCCTTTGTCTCTGTGCTTTCTACTCTGATAATCATTTTCACTAAGTGTAGGATTCTATTTTTGAAGAAGCAGAAATTCATTATACAGCCTTTCACCTATGAGTATTGTGTTGTTTCTGGGTTTGGTAATTGTAATATTGAAAAATGTGGTGAGCATCCTGTGTACGTGTGTAATGTTGCAAAGTAGTCGTTTTGTGTGGTATGTGTTCTTGATGACATCAAGCTGTTTGCCAGACCTATTGACCAATTGGCACTTTAAACTCTCCTATGTTTTTATTGTTACATATTTTCACCCTTCTTTGATATATGTACATCTACAGATTCTTCCCTTGAATGAGGGTAAAAATTGTAGTCAGATTGATTTTAAATTTCTTCGATTATTTGCATGTCTCTGGCCACCACTGATACTGAGTATGTTCTTGAGTGCTTATACTGTATATTTCCACTTTTTTCAGGTGTCATTTTTTGTCTTTTATCTCTTGGTTCTCTTGGTCTCTGTTTATACACTAATTGTTTGTATTGTAAAAACTATATTAATCATGTGTACATTGTGGTTTCAGCTTATTTTTCTCTTTTTATAGTTTCTTAGGCAAAATTTTTAGTTTAACGTTGGTATTTTTCTCCTACAGATTAGAAAAGAATTGATTAAGAAGCTTTTTGTAACTCTGAAATTGCTTTATGTGTTACTTTAAATTTCTTAAGTTGCCTTTTAATTTTAAAGACTTTGGTCTGACTTTATATAGTGTGTGAGGTTATACACCCTTTTATGGTCCTAGATCCATGCTTTCCTCTCAACCCCTATCTATTTCTTTTTTTCTATCGATAGATCTGTCTGTCTCTCTTTTCTCTCTCTCTTTGCGTTTTCTTCTGAACTGTGAGCCTTCTTTCCACATTGATATACATTGCCAAAAACTTAGCAAATTTAAAAAGAACACCTTTCCTTATACTTTCTCAACCCTCACTGACACATCAACTTGATTGGTTCCCCAGTTGATTCTGTGCCTCCTCCTCCTGGGGTGGGGTCATCCCCACTGTCTCCTGTTCCCTAGAAAAAGCTTTGTACTACTTAGCTACATTCCCTACCCTAACTGCTTTCCAGATTCTTTTAAAATGTTCCCTCTGAAAGGAGTTATTTTAGAGCTTTCTTTTGGTGATGTTTCAAGTAAGGCCTCTTCCATCTCAGCTTTTCCCACCCAAATCATGTGCTGCTGATACTATATGAAGTTTTTCTAAAGCAAAACTTTGAATTTGTCAAGCCATAGTACCCTTTTAGCTTATTCCCATGCCAAAGTGACTTTTTCTCTTTGGCTTTTTCTGCTTCTGTTTGGCCCTGGGTTGCCTTTATAGACATATTTTGCCCATAACATCTGTCTTCTAAAAAAGCTTGTCTTTAAATTGTTTTGTGCTTTTCTTTTGCATGCTGAGACTTGTAGAATGTGGTACTTCTTTCCCTTTCTGAAAACACTCTCTTGTCCCATTTCTCATCACTTAGTGTCTTAGTTTTCATTTAAGTATCTTTTAGTATCTTTGTTGACTGGTTATTACTTACCTCCTGTTTCAATCTCCACTGTAGTCTCCACTCTCTGGACTATTCTGAAAATTATCCGAAGTATTTTACGTTTCACTTCTATTTTGTCTGTTTATTCCCCCTGGCTAACTCTCACTCCCACTGGTTTCTATCAGTGTATCCAGGCTGATTCAGAAATTTGTTTATTTCTGTTGACCTTTAGAATGTTCAAACTATGAGTCAGTTCCACATGGCTGGCGTGCAGTCAGTCTTAAAACCACATGCACGCACACACACACACACACACACACACACACATGCATGCACACATGCATGCACACACACACTACACACTCTTCCTCCTATCATTTAATAGCAATTGAACTGCATTTTTGATGTGATATATATGTGCACTGTAATATATAGTTCAATGTAACCATTATGTATTGGATATATGTAATTAAAAATGTGTATATATAGATAGATAGATAGATAGATATAGATATATAGATATATAGATGTATAGATATATAAAATTGGAGAAAAAAACTGCATCTGAATCCATTGTATCAGTCATTCTAGTTCTTGGCAAGTGAAAGTGTAACCCATGTTTTCCTTCTTTTGACACTCACGAGTCCCTGAGTTGTAACCTCTCTGAATATTTTTGTGGTACTATAGGTATGAATTTTTATAGTTTCTTGTCTTCACTGTAGCAACTATTATTAATACCTAGGTCGTAGTAGATAATATTGTTAGAATTATTAATAGGATAGGGACTTTTGTGCGATAAAATTATATATTTTTTCTCCCATGTGAATTCTTTTGACTTGGGAATTTTAGATCAGAAGAGGTTCATAATTGTATTATTTGAAAAATAAAATATTTAAACTTCATTGAGTGTAATTGAAAGATACTATCTTTCGTGAAAGTTATATTTTCCATTTGCGTGTGTTTTTTATTATTATCATTAGAAATGGTCCATTTTAGTTTTGCTTTACTGATTTTCTTTTGTCTTCTTTGTGTGAGTATGTGGTCTTTCTTTTCTCACCCAGAACATAATAGTATCACTACAGGAATAATGGCTTCATTTTCTCACATGTTTTTCCTTCTCTCTTTAATTAAAATTTTCTATGAACTTAACAAATTATGGTAGAAATTGCCTATATTTCTGAAGCCTGACATTCTCATGGCCTTTATGCAGAAAAAAAAAGTAATTTTCAATTTTCTAAGCTTAAAAGGTGGAAGATAAATCCAACATTGTTTGTTGGTTTACTAAAATAGAAAAACAATGGTAATTTAAATGAAACATTTGGTTCCAGTTTTTATCCTTGATAAGTTTGCTTCGTGTGTTAACTGTTTTGTTCTAAATTGACTCCGATGATTCAACAAAGTTACGGGTTTGATAAATGAATTCTTTAAAACTGAAAAGGTTGTCAGGTTTTTGCTTTTTACATTTTTTTCCAACTTACTATCAAATCTTTATTGTGAAAAACAACGACAAGAAAATAAGAAAAATACATTTGAATACAGAGAATTATTCAAAACCAATCCCGTTTAAGAAAAGAAGCACAGCGATAGCAAAGTTGTCATAAGGGCAACTGCTGTCTTCATCTTAGACTTTCGAGAGTGTTCCCTCGAGCTGCTGTGTTGAGTTGGCAGGACTTCCTGCTCGCTCATTGACCTGCAGGGCTTTAATCATTATTGTCTGCAAGCTCTGACTGCAGACACTCATTCGGTCACATGATCTGCACATCTCACGCACGTAGATATTTCGGACAGACAGGATTTCCGTTCTGTGAGTCTCAGGATTGCTTGTTTTATGTGTTTCCTAAACCAGATGACTTTACCCCTCCTTAAAGCTAAAACAAAAAGATGTTTTGTATATTTTTGTCATTTATAGGTATTGGGATTACTTGTTTTAGATCATGAAATAAAGCGAGTTGTTAAGTAAGTTAAAGTAAGTTGGATAAAGTGTTGCTTCCCTCATGTGAAGCACCGCCACTTTCAGAGGTAACGTTAACTGAAGAAATTTAACTTTGGTTTTTCTTGGCCAGATTATGTGGTCAGAATTCTTTCATTACCCCTAGTTTATCAGGAAAAAGTGGAAGGTATCAGTATGTTCTCTTAATCTTCTTTTTCCAGGAAGCCACAGACAAAATACAAACACACTTCAAATAAATTTTAATGCCTTAGCATTGCATAAGTCATGGGCTGTGATAGCATCTTATGTGGTTGTTTTAGTCTGCCTACAATGCAGCTTTTTGTCCTCTTAAGGTAAACAACTCTGCTGTTTTAACAGGTCTCTAGACTTCAAATAATTATTAGATGAATGATGTAATGGAGACAGTCAGCTCTTGGAACTGTGATACTTGTGGAAATCTTTTGCTACTTAAATGCTATATAAAAATAGTTCAAGTATTTTAAAGCAAGTCTGTTCATCTTGAAAGAAAATTTTGCATGAACAATTTATTTTAATGGAATAAAATTAAGTGACGAATCTTTATGACACAGCTTTAACTTACGTCTTCTAGTTTAAGTTAGTCAATTATAATATAATTTCTCTTAACATCTTGAGGTAGTGAAAAGCCATTTCTACTAGGAGAACACATAATTTATGATAAAGTACTGTGTGTGAACATAGAATGGTATCAACCTGTGTTAAATCATTTCATTACAAATAATCCCGGCAGTGGTATGGAAGAAAAATTGATGAAAATTATAATAGGACTAATACAGGCATGATGTCCAAGAATTTATTCTCTGTCCCGTTCTTTATTCACAGGTACACTTTTGCACTTACTGTTCTGTACTCCCAGGGGCACGTTCACATAGAATCCACCCCCTTAAAAGATTTTCTGTAATGGGGGAAGTCCAGGAAATCTAGGGGTAGCATTCCGTGGTCATCACACACACACACACACACACACACACACACACACACACACACACACACACACACACACACACCAGCACCACCACCACCACACACACAAAGGCTATGAATGGAAGGTATGAAATAGTCTACTGGCAGTGCAGGCTGAATCAACACAGTTGTTTCTGTTCACCATTGGAAGACAGAATTGATAGGAATTGAAACTTATTTTGCACATGGATTTAAGCAAAGAAAATATAAGTAATGTTCCATTCTTCAGTTGTACAAGTGTAGTAGAGTGTGATATCATTCATGTCACATATGTGTTAATTCATGGAAGATTGGAGGTGTGTGTGTGTGTGTGTGTGTGTGTGTGTGTGGAGTCATGGCAGTGGAACATACTGGTTTAGGTTACTTCAGTCCAACCATATGAATTGACTCATAGTTTGAACATAGTAAAGGTCAGAAAAAATAGATTTCTGAGTCAACCTGAAAATACTGATAGGTAGGCTAGCATTACCCATGAAGAATATAGAAAGAAGAAGTAAAATATAGTAACTTATAGAACAATTCATAAAGCTTAGCCTTCACTGTGGCCAAAGAAAGGAGATTACAAAAAGTTGAGAGAAAATGAGAAAATTCAGTGAGGGAAATTTCGGGAACAGAGTGTTTCCAGATGGGATCAGTAAGTCTGCCCAATCCTACAGAAATCCCAAATATGATAAAATTAGGAGTTTCTGACGTTGCTATAGAAAACTTTGTGTTTGTCATATTCTGAGTATGTGTTCTAAGGGGAGAATATAAAGCAAAGGCAAGGTGAGTGACTAGGAGACAAAGGATAGTATGTGTTCTGACTTCTTATGAAAATGAAGAGCTTTTAATTTTCAGTTTGCTTTTATGTTTCTCTGTGATCTATTAGTTATAGTGATTTAGGTGATGTTATCTATGTTATCTGCTGTTCTTATAGAACCAGTTTGGACTGTGCTATGAAATAGTCTACCTGGAGCAGACAAGGAGTACATGTAAATCATTTTATTTTAGTTTTGCTAGGTCTAGAGCATAAATAACTGGGATAATGACTCCTAAATGGAAGAATAAAATAATATAATCTTCCAGCAGTGGAAACAGGCAGTATAGTTTTCAAAGGACAATAATTATAGGAAAGTAACTATCCAGTTCTTAGTTAAACCCTAATAGTGTATCTATAAATACATTCCAAGTAAACATATGTATTCATTTAGTATTTATAAGAGTTAGATACACTGTACTTAGAGCCTAAAATTAATGTGTAAAATAAAGGTGCTGCATGGCTGAAACATAATGTATTTTTGTGATTAGCATCGTTTGAACTTACATGCTGTCTTACATTTTAAAGTAAGTACTAATTAATTGCAAAGTTTAACTCACATAATTGATACTTTCGTCTGTTATCTTTAAAATGTAGCCGTGACAAAAATACTACTTTTGTACGAAACACCAAATATTAGGGAATTTAGGCATACTGAAAATAAAATTTCTGATTTTAATGTCTGAAATAGGCAGTGTGGGTAAAGTGTTATTATTTTGGGAAAAGTACAGTGGCGATGTTAAATTTTTTGTACAATTTGTTAATTGTTATATTCATTGGGTATTTATTTATTGAGTAGAGTCCCACATCATAGCTCAGACTGGTCCTGAACTCACTACGGAACCCTGGCTGGCCTAAACTTCATGGCAGTTGCCTGCTTCCACCTTCAGTGGTGGACCACCAGGCCAAGCTATTATTTGATTCCCGAGGATCAAATCCAAGGCCTCATGGCTTCCTAGGCACATGCTTTAGTCACTAAGTCATGTTCCCAATCCTGGTATGGTTGTATTTTAAAAAGTGCTATTTACTTTTCACTAAGGCAACCATCCACTTGGTTACTCAACAGTGATTTTCTAAGAGTCTTCTTCATGCAAGGCGCTATTTTATGTGTTTACAACATACCAGCGAAGAGAAGAACCAAATTGTTTGTCTGTCCCAAGAAGAGCTTTTTCATTCTCTTAAAGTGAGTGGGTGGGGCCATGAGAGATGAACAATAAGGAGCTAATATCATAATAAGAAGGGATGCCAGTAGTAGCTATGAAAAACAGAATTGAGCAGAATGTTAGGATGGGATACATAGGTTGAGAAAGAGGCAGGTAATAATTTTCAACCGAACAGTCTATGTGGAATTCACTGGTAGGAGATTCATGAGCACACTATGAAGGAGAAGGCGTGTGGAACCTACTGAGGGAATATTTCAGATCAGGAAGGAGCCTGCCTGAGCATAGGCTGTGGCGTAAGCATGCCTGTCCTGATGTGGCATCAGCCTCTGCAGCTGGTGAGCAGTGAGCAGGGCAAGAGGGGAGAGATTAGGAGAGGGACCCTCAGTCGCTTAGAAACGTGGAGTGCCTGGAAACAAACGGGTTTGACTCAGAACACATTGCAACTCATTGGGACCTTTTGAGTAAGTAGAAGGGAGTTTTGATAACAATCACATTTCAGATATGTTAATGATTTTTAAATTTTTTTGCAGCACAATCTGAGGATGCATGTTTACACCTTTTTAGTGTCCCTTAGTTTTCGCTACAGTGGACTATAAACTGCTACAGTGTAGCCTACTGGTGGTGCATGGAATTGCTCTCAGACTTTAAGATCATTACTTGTAAGGTGTGGTGGTTCTACATATGCCTTGTTTTCAGAATTTTGAAATTTTATTTTTTGAGAATTAAGCTATATTCAAAGTATTCAACTTGGTTTGTATTTGCCTAAGATGCCCTAGTTGGGTTTTCAAGGGCTAAGATTAAAATTTAGGTCACCTGACCATGAATGATAATAAAATAACAACAGTCAAAATAGCTATGTGATCCAACTTGAATTTAGTGTTCTACTTATTTTCTTCCGACCTAAACACCTTTTTTTTTCTCATTAAAATTCTGTTGCTGCATCATTTACACATCTCTTTGGCCAGATATCAGCATCTCATTGCCTTTAATATGGAATCTTTCTCTTTAATCACTATATAAAAATAATTAATCTCCCTTCTTTTCTCCTGAAGACAAATTTTTAAAAAGTTTTTGCCTTATCTTTAAGAGATATTTATACTCTAGTCTTGCCCTAAAGGTTTTATATATCCTGTAGCAGAACTTGGCAAATTATGGTTAGCATGCTAAATGTGGCCTGTGGCCTGTTTTTACATGTGCTATAGTTTTTTTCCTTCTAAGATGGTTGGGGGAAAATCAAGAAGAGATTAATGATATCACACATAAATGTATATAGTTGAATAAAGTTTTCTTGGCATTGGGACACTCTTTTTTTCCCTTACCTGTTTCTGCTGGCATTGTCTGTGTTAGAGGTCTTAAGACAGAGAGCATGTGACCGAAAGGCCTAAACAATTTTGTCAGGGCCTTGGGATAAAGTTTGCTAACCTGTCTCTTAGACTAGTGCTTCTTTACTGTGAATATGATGGCCTAGGTCTCGTTATAATAAAGCACAGGTTCCCACCCCGCACTCTGGGCATTCTGATTCCGCCTGCACAGGGGTCACCTGACATTGCAGTCGAGCATTCTCCCCCATGATGCCAAGACTATAACACTGTGAATTGAGCACACTGCCTGGAGGAGGGTCTACTTGAATTCTTGGCTCTTTTGGCTTATCTTCCCTCAGAATTCCTTTATAGCAATTAATGAATTTTAAAACACAGAGGGGAAAGAGACAGTTTTTGAATGTAACTTGAAAACAGCTTCATCCAAGCAGTAGGTCTAGTCCCTGCAAAATGAATCTTAGAAACTTACACTGGTTATGTATTATAAGGCAATATAAAAGGTACAATTACTCGATTGAACACTTTATTCAAATCAGATAGTTTTTTCTGGAAATTTATTAATAGCTAATGATGTCTTATGTAAAGAATGACATATTAATCATTTTCTTCCTAACAATAGCATTTTGTTTTGTCCCTCATGATACATTGCGTTGCTATGAACTTCTAAAACTGTGGATTTCCTCCACATGTTTAAAAGAGTTGAAATCCATGGTGAGAAAGCTTCACTATGTACTTGCAAGAAGAATTATTAAGTGCAAATGCTGATTAGGGTGACATTGGAAATATTAACGTGTGAACAGGAACAACTGTAAGCAAACAGAAAATACCAGAACCAGGAATAGAGAATATGTATAACACTGTACCAAGCAACACACTTGCAAGCTTGATTTGAGAAAGAGCTGCTGTTCCAGTGGGTGAGCCCAGTTGGAAAGGATGTGGTACCATGGTGAGATTGCTAATTCTGAGCAGGTCAGCTTGAAAATATCTGTGTGATGGAAGATCTGCTTGGTAATGTTTATCTGTGGTGATTGACTGTAAAACAGAAAGTGAATGGAAGTGGGTGCAGGAATTTCAAATCTGAGTTCACATTATAACTCAAGCCATTATTAATGTGGCTTGGAATATTCCATAATGTATTAGTTGGCTAATTGCTATTGTAACAGATTAACACATTTTATGGCTCAATATTACCAAATTTATAATTTTGCAATTTTGTAGGTAATGTGACTGACTTGATCTTCACTGGTCCAAAATCAAGGTGCTGGCAAGAGTGTTTCTTTCAGAAGTTTTAGGAAAAAATCTGTTTCCTTTCTCTTTCTACATGTAAGAGTCTACCTGCCTACAGACCTTAGATGGTGGCCTGTTCCATCTTCAAAATGATCTACGTTGTGTACATATACCACAATTTTTGTGCCCCTCAATCTGTTGAGGTATCCATATGACTTTTGTGTATGATGCTTTTAGTTTTTTTTTGAAAAAAATTCCCAGAAGAGGTATCATTGAATCAAAGAGGATATTTATTTTCACTCTTTTGAGCAATTTCCATACTGGCCTCCGTCGTCATTGTACCAGTTTCCATTCCCACCTGCAGTTTAAGAGGGTTCCTTTTCCCCCACAGCCTTGCCAACATCCGTTGTTGTTCATTCATTCATTCATTCATTCTCTCTGGGTTTGCATGATATCTTAGTGATGTTTTCCCCCCGTTTTATTGATATGTATAAGCGCCAAAAAATTTAAGGTTTACAGTGAAGTTTTCCATTTTGTGCACCTACATATCTTGTCAAGGTGGCAAGGGCTTTCCCACTCTCCTTTTGTCCCTCCTCCTACCCACCTTTCCCTCCCTCCCCACCCTCACCCCCTGTTTCACTTTGTTTTTCACTTTCAGTTTCATAATAGTTGTGATCTGGGACTCTCCTATCAGAGAGACCATTCGATGTTCCACCTTCTGCTTCTGACTCCCTTCTCTAAGCATGATGTTCTCAAGTTTCTTCCATTTGCCTGTGAAATGGCTAAGGATGTTGAACATCATTTACTTACTGGCCATTTGGCATTCTTCATCTGAGAATTGCCTATTTGTTTCTATTGCCCATTTTTTAATCAGGTCTTTGAATTTGAAGGGTCTGTTTTTCTTCAGCTCCTTGTTTAAAGACATATAGTTTTGAGGTTTTTATTAAAACCATTATGCTCAGCAAAGCGAGTCAGACACAGAAGGGTAAATATCGAATGGTTTCTTTAGTGTGAGAAACCCATAATACAGTTATTTCATAGAACTAAATGGGAGGTATAGTGGGAGTTGGGGGGGGGATGGAGGGTCAAAAAGGGAGAAGGGAAGGACTTGTGAGTCTGTTGGATATATATGTGCACAAGATAGTCAAGTTCAATGTAAACATTATGCATCACATATATACATATTAGTAAAATGGGAGAAATGGCCAACAGCAGACGGAGACTTCCTCGCCTTGCGTCTCTCTCACCCTTCACAAACTTACTTTCCTCTGGCCCTCATCTCCCTCTTCAACTTCTAAAGAGTCTTGTTGTGTTGTATCCAACATGAACCCTGGGTAATTCAGGTTTTCCATCTCTATTGAGGCTAGCTAATTGACCACCCTGTTTCACCTTGGCGTTATTACAACCTTCCAACGTTTCCAGGATTAGTCTTTAGGTGCATTTCTAGGGAGCGATTTTTCTGTCTAGTATATTTAACTTTATATTTCTGAAGAATGTTTAACTTTGTTTTCAATATTTGTAGGACAGCTGTGAATATTAAACCCAAGAGATATAGGTATATGAAATGTTTGCAGAATGCCAGATATCTAGTAGGAATTCAGTAACAGGTTGTCAGCTGTTATTCCACATATCCTGTATTGCGGTTCTTGTTACATCGCTAATTTCTTTCTCATCATTCTTTGCATTTCTAAAATCATTCTTCCAAGGCTTTTCATATATATATATATATATATATATATATATATATATATATATACACACATAAGTTTCAGGTACTGCTTCTATATTCAAAAGTGTAAACTCAACTGAGCTAAAATTTGGGAGAACTTAAAAAAAATGTCTCATATGTAAAATTTTAAAGTGCCCTCCAATTCTCTATCCCAGTGTCTAATATACTTTTTCTTTTAATTTCTACACCAGTGTTTTCTCAGCTTCTGCAGGTGCCAGAATACCTGGAGAACTGCACAAGCTGACCACAGGCCTCCTATCCAGGGTGTCTTGGTCAAGAGGACCAAGGTTTTCTACACGTCTTTGTGCATCTTTGGTCATTAGCTCTCTAAATAGTGAAAAGATATGAGTAGTGGTAGAAATGGTCAATTTTTACTAGAAATGCTCCTTGGTATTTTTAAAAATCAGGAACACCCATTTGCCCTCAAAAGTATTGTTATTTGAAATAAAGCACACTGTAGCATATTTAGCAGAATCTATCCCTTTCTAGGCAGGAAGATTAATCTATTCAGATTCACATGAAAGTTTTTCCAGTTGGTTTGGTAGGCTATTTTTAAGTTGTGAAAATCATAAAATGGAATAGTTCTCCACCTGATCATGTTGCTGCTTCACAAATCAAGTGTCTTTTCATAGTACTGTCTTGAAGTTACTAAATATAGTACTAGTATGTTGCAACCTGACATTTATTCAGTATAAAGACAAGCCATTGTTATACATAGAAAGTAAAATGTTAAATCAATGTTGTTTGACACATCCTTGGGGTTGTCCTTGAATTATAGCGTTATAAAATACCTAATAATTTTTTATTATTTTTTGAAGAGGGCCTTTCTCTGTAGTGATCATGTTTAAACTCAGTTTGCTTTAATATAGGAACCTAAAGTAAATTTCTGATAGTTCATTTTAAAGTAAACTGTGGTGGTATAATTC